>JAUUEB010338666.1:0-18686 GCA_032362205.1 Clione limacina
GTTTTAGTTTAAGTCAGGAGAACAAAACCAATATTTTACTTCAACAGCCAGACATAGACGATATCAATATTTGCATTGTTGTTTGGAATATGTGTATCTTTTTCCAAGTCACCATAAACCATTCATTCCGTCATCGATTTTTGTGAAAATATCTAGTAGGTTCATTTATTACTTGAAACTCCTTGACGAAGTTACATAGAGTTTTGCAGAATACACATCTCAAGACTTTGAATGAATCTATACAAATATCATTACAGAAAGTTTATATATTTTCCTCATATTATATACTGTCTGAACTCTTTGTTGTATACTATTGAATCTTTCAGATATTATTCAAGAATTATTCAGACCAGGTTAACGATCCCATACAGACTGTAATGGCTCAATTACAGGATGGTCCAAGACAAAAAAACGTAAATATAAATCAAGTGTTTGCCGTATAAGAGGCTTTGAAGAAATTAAAGAAGTACAGAAGACAGACATGCGTGACGTGATGTGGGTGCTTCTTTGTCAAATGTTCCCATACAGAAAGGTAACGCAAAAAGACAAGTGAAAATGGTATAACAAGCCTTCGGTTTGCAACAGATAAAATACATAAATAATTTTGTAAGCAATTTAACGTTGAGTTAACACTGAGTTGCATACATTGAACTAGCTTTGAACTTTGGTGCGAATTTGTTTTTTGCAGTCTTAAGACGTGAGACAAAGCAGTGTTAATTTACCATTTCATTTAATTCAAAAAATCTTGTCCGAGATAAATGCAAAGAATATTTAGTCGTGTGCAAATGTAAAGCAGCAACGTGTTAAATAGAATATAAGTGTGTGAAGCATTTTGTTTACGCAACATGAGCCAATAATCAAGTTGTTCAAGCTATATAAGTATGAAATAATAAAACGACAGAAAAAGAGAAAAAAAACAGTGGTTGAAATTAAATGTATTTGTTACTTTATTATCTCTTTTTGGTGAATCTTAATTGTCATTTATGAACCATATTCAGTTATGCAACAACGCGAATGCTTCTGACGGACAGCACAATACAAAAAAGTACATACTTATACCGTAATAAAACTATTTTGTCATATCTTAACTATTATTACAAAATGGAAATAGACGAATTTGGGTATCCTTACATATCATATTGTTCTTATAAGTTGTTCCTGGCTTTCAGTTAAAGTCGGAACTTAAAATCGTTGTTCCATTCTCAACCAGACGAATTATAGGTGCTGTAATCAAGAAACACGGGGGTTCATGTAAGCGTTACATGCAATAGTGGATGTGGTGTTTGATTGTCTTATCCAATAGCTCATGTAAGGAGGTAAAATAATTTACTTAAAACCAACTTATACCTTACCTGTTTTTTTGTTGGGTACTGCTTGAACATTTGGACACCAAACGATTCTTTTACTTTATTAAGAACCTTGTACGACCATTGTGATTGGATTGCAAACTGAGGTTTTCGGATTTATGCACTAGTGACATCCCTTAACCAGAAGCACGGGAAATAAATTATGCTCTTTACAATGTGGTTTATTGTGGTTCATTTCAATAAATGTGGTTTAATGTGGTTTTTACCGACTGCATAGGTATTTTTTCTTCGTGATTTGTAAAATTACTTCTATACATCAATTTCATGAAATTTTAAGATTCATATATATGGCGGCCGCGATTGTCAGCGTTCTCGGCTCTCACTTTATGGGAAACATGTGTTCGAGCCCTCACGTAATGTTTGGTAACAACTTTGGAAAGTATTGTCATCCTAATTCCTACTTTGTGCTGCCATGTGGCGACACGCAATGACCTAAATAATCATTGTAGAAAAGGTGCACTCACATGACATGAAAACCTTTCGGATAAATACATTATTTAATCATTTATGGCTAGCATTGCTATTTTGGGGTTTACAAAACCTATAATAATAAAATAATATAATTATTCCCCAAAGACCACAACAATCAAAAACATGGAGTTTGATCATACAATCAAATATCAAAGTCAATGGTGTCCACCATTGTTTGCTTAATATTCGATAATGGAGAATATCAATTAATAACAAACATCAGTTTTATCAAAACACTAGATGTGTAATAAAACGTTAACAATAAGCTCATTTCCTCTATATCTTTTTCAGGTAGCCTATTTCTAACTTAGAATCCAGAATCATTGTTTACTTTTCATTCTAATCTCTTTCCTAGTTCTATATTCCTAGCCTTTTATCAACTCATGTTCTGTACAGTTTATCTGGCAAACGTTTGATGGAAGAGAATGAGAAGAGTGTCTAGGAGAGATAAGACATGTCTGAAATAGATTACGAAATCATCTGTCTCACTCCTATGTTTAACCTCGGAGACGTCATCTACAGCGTCGCTGGTCTCCTAAAATAATAACCCGATTGCTAGAGCTTAAGTCGTAAACTTGCAGACAAATCATGAAACATGTACAGCCACGCAACATGTATAATGTGGGAGACTAAGGTACCCATTGCCACGTGACATAAACATAATATTAATATAATATATGAAAGTGTTTGTCTACTTTCAACCCTTGGTGGAGCTTTTGCATATACAGTGTGTTTTTTTAAAATTACGAGACGATACCTTCGTTAAAAATTCCATGTACATTGTAAAACTTTCTGTAGTAAAGATAACACTTGTGAGTTCTTTCTCTTTGTTAATAATATTTTTCAATTTGAAAACAAAACTGATCCTTAAAATTCGTTATAGTTCACTGCAGGATGATCAGTGGTCGCATTTACTTCATGAAGGTTCAACAAAAATCTGAACTATATTTCTTATCAATTGTCAACAACCAGACGATTCTATCTAGAATGGTTAGGGAGTTAACGATTCTTTGTCGTTCCATAATAAAAAGAAACACCCTATATATTTGTATATTTGTTTTCGTTTGGTTTAAAGAAAAAACGACCATTCATTAAATTATATATAATACATCTTGAGTTTATGTTATGTTTCTCACTGACTTCTAAGATGTAAAAAATATCATTAAAAATTTAGTGAAAAGTGTGACTGTTCGTTTGGAACACAGAATTCAAATATCATTTATTCAACTTTAGAAAAAATGATCAAAAACTTTAAAATGGAAAAATGTGCTTTTATTTTGAATGTACTAAATATAACCAACTACTATATTGCTTGTATTTAAACCAATTTAGTATTTGTTATTCTTTACGAAGTCACTTTAAACAATAAAGACTTTGACAGCCTATCATTAGACAAAAACATTGCACCATGGACAATATTATGTATTGAGCATTTATCATAGATGTTAAACAGCTATCAATATGTGAACGTTCTTGCTAAGATAGTTGACAATGCATATTTTTACACTAACTTCCATGAAAAATCAAAACTTTGTTTGTATTTTGTCTCAATTTTTAGGATGAGTCAAATTTGTACTTTTGCCTTTTTATTTAATAGCTCGATAACCTATTATTACATTTTAACAGATACGCCTCTCAAATGAAATGTTAATGGTTTCTGAATTCGATTGTTTATCTGTTTGTCAATATTTCAATTTAAAAAATTTAAAACAATCACCATGTATCACATGTTGCCTTAGTGATGACAACAAAGGAGTTCTTCTTTTTGGATATATGATTTGACAAGACGGATTTATTCAGACCATCTGAATCCCAATCAAGTATAGAGTTATGACTCATTGTGATTGTCAAAGTATTTTGATCGATAGTCAGTCTATCCATATTTGGACATATTCAGCATGTTTGAAATACGCCTATTATTTTTAAATGTTTTTAGAAATTAGACACTGTATGCTATAACTGGGCTTCTTTCCCCAGGAATTTCAACATATCTAAACATTATGAACTTGTTTCTGAAACAAAGGTATCATCACATCAGAGACGTAAGATAATGGATGACACATTTATAAGATTTATGATTTTGATTCAATCACTCTGAAATATTCAGTTTTTTACTTGTTTTGTTTGCTTTGTACTTGTTATTCTGAAATAAACAGTACATTGTATATGTTATCCTTGTCATTGCTAGCTATTGTCATTACCCTTATTGCGTTTTATGTCTCTTAAAAGTAGAAAACAACATTGTTTATTGGATACCAAATGGCTAGAACATGATAAATTAGATACAAATGAATATGAATAAATGTTTCTCAATACGATAGGATATCCATTAATATATCTTGTGAATGACCGTTCAATTCAAATGAATCCCTTATTGATGAAGTCAAATTCTTGATTTTCATTCCTAATAATTCCTAGGATGTCCAGGGACAAGGCAAACAGTTCATCAGAATTAATTTAACATTTGCTTAATTCCCAAAAAGGACACTTCAACGACAATAGGGATATTGAGTAAGAGTATCACGATGAATGTGGCAAGGACGATACCAAATCTGATCATAGCATGTTTGCCAAATTATCAAAGAACATATAGCAAAGATCTTAACTCGGTGGAAAACTATTCATCAAACATTTGGGAATACCGGTTTAAGAAGTGTATTATAAAGGCTTACGTGTAAGCTTTCATGGTCTATTTCCAACGATGGATCAAGTGCGTGAAGGACATACGTGTAAATTATAAAAGATAATTTAATCCGTCATCAACTTAGATTACGGTGTTAAGGGAACCACTAAAGCGGCCCCTATGCAACAATTCAGATTTTTACCTTTGACAATGTTACCATAGCGTGTTCGTCAAATTAACAAAGGACATAAAGCAACCATTTTCAAGGTTTGTAACTCTGTAAAACAATTCTCAAACATTTGAAAAAGAAAAAGTTTATAAGTTTTCAGATTCCAGGGTTATACATTTAAAGATGTGACCACTGAGTGTTCGCCAAATACCAATGTTCATTTAGCAAAAAAATCAATAAGGGCCATTATACGGTCATCTTTTCACAAATATTACTTAATTAAAATAGGGAAGATCAAAATATTGTTTGAAACAATTTTACGAACATGCGAAAGAAATCCAAGCACCATCTTTTTTTTATTCCCGATTGTAACAAACAGACACACAATCAGACAGACAGATAGACACACATACAGATAGACACACATACAGACTGAGAGACAGGCAGCCAGCTAGACTGACGGACAGACAGGCAGATAGACAGACAGGCAGACCATCAGACAGACCAACAGACAGACAGACAAGACAAAAATAAACCACTACTCAAATTTAAAATTTGATCGTGGAACAAAATGATGAAGGAAATTAAAAAAAGAAATGTCATCAAATGATGTTCAAACAGTTCAAACAAAGTATGCATTGATCATTAGGTTAACCGGAAAAGCTTCCGTCTTGTTTGTGACCTTTACTAAGTTTGAGAAATTACATTCTCACGAACTGTTTTCTAAGCATGACTTGAATTGATTAATTTATTGTATCTCCGAGTGTTCGATTTACAGACAAAATAGTGTTATATAGATACAATTAACAGATAAATGTCGAAGGGGAAATGCAAATGGATAACGGCGTCATATTTATTAAAGAAGGCTCGTCCGGTTTTATTAAAAGTAATTACAAACTACTCTCTGCTTCGCTGCCGATGTCTTGTTCATAGTTTACAAAGGCTATTTTATCGCGCTTTCTTTTAACGAACTATAATTTTGTACGAAAAACAAGTTTATACTTATAGTCTGGCACCTAGACCCCAAAATCCTGCACCCTCCAGTCGCAAATCTAGCCAATATAATATTGTGCTATGGGTTCTTAATGGTCCTTTTAAAGAAGTTCCCCCTAAAAAATCGGTTTGCAAAGGGGGTAGTCGACCAATGCCAACAGTAACCCCCTATTTTCGAGCGTATGCGCGTTTTTATTCAACAATTTCATTTTCATGCCAAATCTGTACACGTTTTTTAAATCCCCTGGAGGCACTAACAACTGGCCTATTAACTTCTCCAGCAAATAAAACATGTCTAAAAAAGATGTTATTAGGTAATGGACCCAAAACAATTAAGAATAATGTTAAATTATATATTCGGCCATTTCGCCATTTCATTAATGCGTCAAAAATCTTTACAATTATAAAATGTATAATAACTTGATATAACTGAAATCGTCGGGCTTAACACGTAAATGTAGCCTAGATGGTCATTCGGAAGGTCAGATAGAGACTAGAAGTATCTTATGTTATTTTAGGATAGTCAATTAAGATATGAGTATCTAGGTTATGGGATAAGACCTATATCAAAGTTACGATGATACGATAATTGAACTGATATTATCATCTAGTGTATACGTATGTCCAAACAATCTGTAGCCTGACAAATGAGGTTATGTTCAGGCTTTAATGTGACTTTTGCATAGCAATCTAGGTTATATCTACGCTAAGATTGGTTTATCCCCCAAAAGGAATTTGGTTTGAAAGGGGGGTCTAGGTTATGCGATGAGACCAATATTAAAGTTATGATATTGTAATTGAACACAAGGTTTCATACGATAATTGCTGCTTTTTAATGTAGATATTTCGTAAGTCCTTGCCATTTTTTAAAGAAAAGTTTCCTTTTTTGAATGTTTCCAGATTGACAAAAGTATTAGTTCATGCTTATTTGTATACAAACACGTGGCTCTAAGTCTCTAAGTGTTGACCTATCATATTCTTACATTAGATCTTCACATATTCCAATCATGAATAGTGCGACTTGAGGCGGTCATTTTTTCTTCGACTTCCTTATTGAAATCCCATCTAAAAATTGTCAGATGAATACAAGCCAAAAGTCATAATCAATTGAGACAAATTCCAGATCGTCTAAATATAAAGGCGCCAATCACCGAATCCATCAAAACATCAAGCATGCCCGCTGCATAATTGGCTCTTCCCGGCTCGACTTTTTTTCATAAGTTATAAATACGGAATTGTTACGATGAAAAAAGTAGTAACAATTTACAGTGTCCAAAAGCTATCGAGTCTCACGATATCTTAGATTAACGACAAAGGCCACTTCAAGATTAATGCTACAGTCATAGATGACGCTGTTCTATTTTATTCTTTTCCAAATGAACCGATTTAACTTTCAGTGAATCTTTGTTATTTTAACATCGTATCGGGTCAATTCAGACAAAATTGCATAAACAATATAATATTGGAGACCAAGCTTGTTAACTGATATCCCTAAGTTGCAAATATGTTTATCTCGGTAGTTAGATTATTAGTTGATTATTAAATATATAAATTGTTTATAGTGGGTGTTTGTTAAAATTTCAAGAAGGCGAGTTCTGCAACAACAACACCAACATAATAATGATCAACAATGGAGATAATGCCATAATTTACTTAGCACAAATAAGTCGACAACAACGTGAATATGTTTATTAGTAGCATCACCGTCATCATAAACACAGTAACTATCGAATCAATATCCAGAGCATAACATTTAATGATAATATATCTGAATAGCAACCATATTTTAAGGAACACCAATTTTTTAATGGGAATATACGTTAAAAAATCAGACAAACTTGCTGAAATTATGATCAAAAAAATAAATATTAATAAGTCTGTTTGTTGTAAAATCCTAAATCCTTCTTGCTGAAATCAGATATAATATATGATATGCTGTGTCACTTGTCTAGAATACTAATTATACATATAACTAGTCCGGCGATATAAAAACCAACAATTTAATGTTACTATTGAAAAGCCCAGTGGCTATTGGAACAGCTTTTCTTACATCTTTGATTATTTCGTTTCTAAATTGAATGAATATGAGTGTCTGCCCAACTCTATCATGAAAAGCATAATGATAAAAAGACTCAATAAGCATTTTTTACATGTTTCGAATGTTTCGAACTTTTCTATACTACTCTATTTATTCGAACAAATATTGTTTTGAAGCGATTTTAGAAACATCCGTTATTTCCACTAGATTTTGTCAAAAAGGTTCTTTTAATTTTCAAGTTATTCCTTTCGTTATTTTGCTATCGAAAACCTAGATGAGGATAGGGATCTAGTTATCTTGTAAAATGCAATTGATATTCCAAGAATTTTAATTAAGATGTATCGTTTTTCTATTTATATCATATTAAGAACATATTCAGTTCGTGTTTACTTTGCAATAATGTAGCCACATGATGGTGCTCAATTAAACAAGAGACTTATGTGGTTTATAATGTCTTTCTAACTGATGATGAAACTGAATCGAGGAAGGGTAAAACTAAAAATTAACGACTACAATCTTACAGCGACACAGACATAAATAACGAACCTAGAGTTATTTTCCTACATCAATCACTGTGGTAACTTAATGTCCTTTCTGGCAAAACCAAAGCCAATTGTTTGCAAGAAGAGAGCGTTAATGTTAGAAAATCCTTGCAAAGGTCGTCGACAAGACATAGGTCAACTGTCCAAAGGGAGATAGACGGAATGAATAGTAATCCAAGAACAGGAGGAGACTGAACGTAGAAAAATGTGAAACTAAGCTTACTGAGTGCCAACTTTGGATAAACGACTGTGATCCCATAAACATTAAATCGGGTGTTTTTTCTTCCTGTGACATTTTCTGATCTTCTTTGCTTTCTTCAGGATATGAGATCCCCAACGAATTGGAAAGTCGGTTACCCTTCATTCATCTTTTAACAAACACGCAAATTTAGTGTAAACATAGTGCACACAGAGCATACGTTTTAATTGGCTATCTCTGAAAGGACTAGATTCTTAATCCAGCCTACCAAACAGGACTAGGTGCATGCAAACTATGCTAATGACATTTGAACGGGTAGAAAGTAAAATAAAACAAGTGCTATTATATTCATGTTGATATTCATCCAACATAACAGTTACAATCTAAGGTAATTTTGTCTCTTAACCGTCATCTATTGTATATTTCCATCAACGCAATTTTCAATGTATTCCGATAATGAGAACTTAAAATGTGAAATAATATATTGAAAAAAGGAAAACAAACAAAATCCGAATGAATCTTCGGATATGAACTGTTGTATTCAATCGTGTTTATTATTTAGGCTCTTAGTTCAATATTGTCTGTGTATCCAACATGCGTGCCTTGTGTTAACATAGTCATCATAAGCTAGTAATTCATCTTAGAAAACCGTTGGACTCTTTTCTGTCACGAATTCAATCGCTCCCCTAATACCCTTTGAGACGATTATTGTAATGACAAATATTGTTGTTATATTGATACTGTTTTAATCATTATAATTCATTTATTGAATCTTTATTCGAATTCCATTGACACAGAATCAATAATATAATAGTTAGACAGCCGAAAGAAGTAGTTTCTATTATTTTACACTGATTAAATATATACATGAATCTTACATGAATCAATAAAGATTATTTCATATGATGCGATATCAGAATTGTCTTACCGGCTTTTAGGAGACACTTTATCATTGTCTTTTACACATGTATCGACAAGAGTGTAAGGCAAAGTAGTCATACAAAGATTCTACAAAGAGATATTTATGATTCAAATTTATAAAGCTAAAATGTAGATGTAACTTAAGTAACGATGCACTGTATATCGATGTTATCACCTAGCTGGTCCTATAAAAGATTCATAGAATGACCCTGGTCGGTTCTAAAAACATCAATGATATTAGTCTCTAAAAACAACCCCTTAAGTAACGTTTAGTTAAAACGACAATACATTTTGCAAATGACACTAGTCTACCATAAGATGACAACCTAACGTTGGGTTCACACATGACAGCCGTATTACAAAATGAATTTTTAAACCTACAATTGTCGTTGGACGGGTGAATAAAATGAATGGTTCATTGGAGGTTGTAGTTCATTAATTTTCTCAAAAGTATTTTTTAAAACAAATAATTAAATTATGTAGATTGCTGTCTACGAGAGCTAATGCAGTGTTTTCTTTAATATTGATACATATGCTTCACAAAATAGAGCAAAAAATCAAATATAATCTAAATTAGTTATAGTTTAAGTCCCTATGGGGGCAAAGTTTATTCCTCTAGCATAATTTGATCACCAAATCCGCACTCCATTTAATGGAGATATTTGAGTCATGAGTTTTGGTTAAGTGACTTATATTTAGTATATATAATTTCATGCAGGTAAGTAATCAATCATGAAATGAACTTATCTAAACAATGACTGCTAGTCCTTATTTTGTACAAGTTAATCCACCATGACATTTTGGGTGACTGCAATATATTATACAAATACACTCTTATGAATATAGACGGATTGATTCATATAGGGGTCATTCAAGTGAGTACTCAGTCATGCAAAGCAGTCATTTAACTTATATAAATCTGTCCCTTCTACATGTCCCGTTTCTTTTGTGACTGTAATTTATTTCAAGAATACACTTTAAGGAACCAATAACAAACATAATGAGGGTTTATTGACTCTTTCAGTGATCAATCCAGTAACAAGTAGTTATTTTACATGATGAACCGATACTCATGGCCTATGTTTAAGTCAGTTTACCGTTATTTTATTTGGTAACTTCAATATATTGTAAGAAAATATTGTTATGAATATAAAATGTCTGGATTGATATATTGCTTAATAGAGCAAAACCAATGTCAACAAAGTTCAAAAACGCTACTAATGTTACTTAATATCACTATCTGTGGTGAAAACCTCACAAAAAAGTCGTTAAATGCACTACAATTGTTTCGTTTTTTATATTGAAAAGTATCATCCCAATGGTTTTATTGATTCTAAACATTTAGATAAGACCATTTTGAAAATTCATATAATCTGTGGTGAGATGGGGTTTTGATGAAGTCACAGTCAAGCTGGACCTCATAACATCAATGCAAAAGGTGTAGATATTATTCTGTCATTTTATTTATTTTATTTTAGATGAACTTATATACAATGATTACGAGTTTCCCGAAATTTTAAGTTTATCAATTTTGTTTCACTGGCTTCCAATAAATACATAATTAAGGAGCGTAATCCCTGCTGCATCAAGACGATTCTAAAAAGTATGCATACAGCAATCAAGAAAGATGAGGGTCCGGATGAGGGTCTAAACATGCAAAGAAGCTATTTACCCTTCTATTGCTGAATAAATCTCGTTTTGTATAGATATAATTACCTGGACACCTTTGTATACATGTGTTTTGCAGCATTAGACATTCTTTATTTCGTGCTATGCTCAAAGCTACGCTCACCGAACGAATCATTCTCTTCATTAAGAAACCAGCATGGGGTTTTAGATTTAAAGATGATTTGTTGTCCATAAAGTAGAGAGAATGAGAGGTTCCTCTGCACCCCCATGACTTAGTCATACTTAAGATATAATTATCCTTAGGGGACCTAGACAGAAATAATTTGAGGGAAATGACTACTATGACTGACCAATGTCAAAATATCAGAATGTGTTCTATACATTATACACCATAATATCACCCATATTATTATATTGTATTATATTATATTTTACTATAAGGCTTTAGGGAAGTACACTTTTTGGTAACTAAAAATCAACGTTATATTTAAAGAATAAAGTAAATGCTAGAAGTATAAATAGTATGCCGTGATAAAACTCTTTTTCCCTTTCCAGTTATATGTAAACATTATAGGAGAAACTCTTAAATAACTATTAAGAGAACTCTACAAGCGGAAGAACATTTCTCAAACTCTGAAACGAAAAGGTCATCCGTTGTTTAGCTACGGTTGCTAACGCAAACTCAAATATCTCTCTTTACATAAAACAATCAATACATTGCTATAGACGTGATGTTTATTCAAATGTCGAATACAATTCCGGCCTACGGGATTAGCTGGACTATCTTAAATTTCAGCAGTGAACGCATGAACCCGGTAAGAAGAGCCACCTATATTGGTTTACAATAATGTCTTTTTGTAAACACTATATTACGCATGCTTTTGTAATAGCCAGCTCCGTTATGCAATGACATTGAAACGTATAGTTCTACTTCTCTTGGAATAATTCGCCAAGAGAAGAGTATTCGATACTGCCTTCAGACAATCGAATTTTTTAACTGTGTCGCATCCAACATTGGTCTTTAATGATGATAATGTAAATGTTCATCTTCAATCACTGTCATTGGACGTCTCCGCTAAAATGATTTGAACACTTATCCACATGTATTAATTATACAGAAATTATGTGCAAGTGAACAAGTCCTCATTTATCTCACTTCATAAATTCCTTTCGTGTCGCAAAGTAGCAATTGCCTTTTGTATCAAACAGTCAGACTTAAAAGATGTTCCTAATTTGATCAATCGTCAAATATTTCTTTTATAGATCATCTTGTTTTCATAAAAATTATAGAACAATTCAAGTCTTAAACCCTTTTTAATGAAACATCTTTGAAGCAAACTCAGTGGAAATCATAACATTGATTGTAGGTACTTTAATACACTTCTTGTCTAGTAATATAGAATACATACTATATACTGATGTCAGAAAGTGGCCGTTATTTGACGTTAGGAAGCACATTATAAATGTATTAATTATGATTTACTGTTAAATGTAGTCCCAGGGTTCAAAATCTACTTGCCTTTACGTGATTGACTTAGTTCTGTATTATGTTTATATATCATACAAACTTGCATGTTTTTGAAATAGTATCAGCAACATCATATTCTAGAACAGTTCAATTGTACTTATTCCCGAGAAAAGATTATCACTTTTTATAGAAACTAGTATCATACCCACCATACTCTTTGAAACAAATTAAAGAAATATACGGCAAATGGGAAGCAAGGATGTTTGCATCAAAAAGTTATACTCAAGATCTTAAGTCGTCATGACTAAGCTTCAATATGACGAATAGAAACATAGAAATTGTGAACACTGAATAACCAAGAGATTGGGATATTTTCTCGAGCTTGTTGCTCCTTTCGAAAACAAATTCATTACATAGGTTTTGAAAGGAGATATTTTCAACTTAGTCCAAATTGTGAGAGGAATTCTTTGGCCGTGCCACTTTTATCGACTTTTATGTCAAGCCCAATTTGCAGAGTAACTTGGACGGCCGCATACAATAGGCGTTTTCTTTGCCTTTTGTATAGAGTCTGAAGCCACAATCTAGTACATTTACCACCGGAAGAAACTATTTGTTAAACACTCGCGAGCATAACAAGTGAAAGGATATGATATGGTTTTAGAGTATACAATTGCTATTTGATTGCAATGTTTTTCAAGTGAACGTGTAAGGTTCTTTCAGTATATTAATATCTGTCTTTTTCATTCACTGTTTTATATTCACCAGGTGACATATTTATAGATCTTCGTGTTTCTTAATTACGTTTTTCTCTCTAATGTTTATTCGATCTAGTACATTATCTTAATATATTATTACGTTATATTAGTTTGTGTAAGTATTAAAAGAGCCGTGAGATGTTTGGTGAAATAATTCCCAATGTTAGGAAAGCGCTCCAGCGAAAGGCATGTCTTTAATCATGATCATACTTTTTGTATGTCTCTAAATAGATCATTTGGGCGGTATGCAAATTACATTTGTGCTGTTTTTAATAATTATTCTAAGGCGATATTTTTTAAATTTAAATGATTAAAACATACTTTCCATTTCAAACTCCGGCCTATATATTGTAATGAAACCAATCATGTTATTTCAAAGGTCATGATTGGAAAGTTATACATGTCTTGTTTTGAAAAAAATGAGTAATGGTGTTTATGTTGCTTTTTTCTCATTTGATGAAGAAGAATGATGTCAAATGTAAACGTCTGAACAAAGCTAGTTGACTCCCTCTTGAAATGAAGAGGTGGTTATTGGTTGTGATTGACGACTGTCATAATAAATTAAAAAATGGCTTCCAACAACTACACATATTAAGGTATGACCCAGGCCGGACATTATCGAGCCCCGGACCATCATCCACAGAGGCGTAAAAGCGTGTTACAATATCGATTTTAAAGAAATGTTCACGTTAAAGAATATGAACTTAAAATATAAGAGAACAGTTGTCTTTTTCTTTTACTTAAAGAAAAACGCGTTTTTTGGAGAAAAAAACAGACTTGAAATGTAAAAATGCTTCTTATAAATGGATGTGATAAAACATTGAAATAGAAAATATAGATTCAATTTAGAATAAATTCTGGTAAAGTTTGTTTTTAAACCATTCGATACAAGAAAGAAATAGAGTGAGTCTTAATCCGAAGGCTTTTGCTATTTTTATACGATTTGATGGTTTGACTTTTGAAATGTATTGACTGCCTTTAAAGTCTGTCCAGGAAACAGTTTGTTTTGTTAATATTTTTTGTCTATTTTGAATAACAATTTAAAACAGACATGGCGTGAACCTTATAGAACACACAATATAGTGTAGCTATGCAGATGAAAGGTTAATCAGATGTACGTTGCAATGAAACATAAGATATTTTTGAGTTCTTTATTCAAATCATATTGAACACTGAAGATGCATAAAAGCTAAAACTCATTGTAAATCAAGATACATCCCGTATCGACTGAATATAAATTGACGACAATCATCTCGTACATCAAAACACTAAGCCCGCCCGCTGCCTCGCTTTATCTTCTCGATTCGGCAATTTTATCTCTAGTGGTAAGAACGGAATTGTTACGAGGAGAAAAGTAGTATATACTTATTCAAAACAGTCTCTATGAAGCTAACGAGTATCATGTAATCTTAAAGACACGACAAAATCCACTTCGAGACAAACGTTACAGTGAGAGATTGCACTGTTCTCTTTGTACTTTTCAGGCATAATCTGATTTGTATTTCTGCTATCTTATCAACGTATTCGATCACTTCGGCCATAAGTGCATCATAACTAGAACATTGAATGTCAAGCTTGTTATTTTTTTATTTTGCCAAATGATGCATATAAATTATGATATCTCTATATTATGTTATAGTCTTCTATAGTATATATCTTATATGACTTTCGGTTCGACGATGTAAGAATACGAACAATATTTTCATCATAGGGACACATAAAATTGTGATTTACAAAAATAACAAAAACGGTCTCAAAATACATTTTAAAAAAATGAAAACCTATACGTTTAGCAAGAAAGATTGATCATTCAAACACCTGGGACGAAATAACGGGGACAAAAAAAATCAAGAAATGTTGCTATCTTTATTGCACCTTGTAGTCAACCCTTGTTTATAAGACTATACGTTTAGGACAAATGTTTATCTACACATACGAATAAGTTAACCTGGATAAAATATAATCCAACCCTTTGCTTTTTTTTGGTGAAAATTGTTACCTTCTACGATTTTAAATTCAGAATATATATTCAAAGGGGTGGGAGATATTAGCGCGAAGCAAGGCCACCCAAGTTTTGGTAAGGGGGTCCTTTTTAATACTCTTTATGTATTGGAAACATAAGTGAAGGTTTTGGATAGTTTATTCTTTTTATTTTTTTATGTTAAACCACTTCTTAAAAAATCGGGTAACCGAAGTGACGAAGTCGCTTTCTTTAACAATGAAATAATAATTTGCGTCTGGTGCGTGTTTTGTTTCTTCTGTTGGTAGAATACAGGGGCGTTTTTAGACTTTAAATACTGTTGGGGATATTGACTCGAAGCACTGTTACCAAAGTAGCTAGTACATTTAATATAGAAAAGCAAAATATGCACAGAAAAAGCCAAATCAAAGAAGCCAACGATAAAAGACAGATCAATCATATTATTGAAGCAAATTGATATCCAGGAAGGATCAAGAAAAAAGAAACTGTAATCTGCAACAACATCAATCAAACACTAAGATCAGAAACATATTCTAGACTCTGCTTTGGAACTGTGTCAATAATCATAGCATTTTATCTACTATGTATTTGGAACTTCCGTCTTCACAGTAAAGCATTCATTTCGTCATAGATCTAGAGGGTCATTTATTACTCTTAGACAATTCAATTGTAGGGTTTACAGAATATAATTCTCAAGAAATTGAATGAATCCAGACACATACTATTATAGACATTATTAGACAGTTGATGTATCGTCTTCATTTTCTATACTGTCTGAATCCTTTGTTGTGTACATCTAATCTTTCAGATATTATTTAATACTCATTCAGACCATAACCAGGTTTAGAAAAGGTTGGTAGGTTAACGACCCTCATACAGACAGCAGTAGCTCAATTACAGGGTGGTCAAATGCCTCAAACGCAACTGTGAATACAGTGTTTACGGTATACGAAGCTTTGATGACACTTAAATGACTGCAGAAGACAGACAGACGTGACGAGATGGGGTTGCTTCTTTGTCAAGTTTAAGCACGAATGAAACAATAAAACGGGAGTATTTAAACAACAGTGGTTGAAATGTCATGTATTAGTTACTTTCCACCATATCCATTCTTCTTTGTTGGATCTTAATTGAAATTTATGGACGATATGAAACTATGCAACAACGCAAATAATTCTTTTAAGGGTTGCACAATACAAAACTAGTAACAGTTAGGAACAAATATAAAGAAGACGAGAAGGTATTCGAAAAAAGGTACATACTTGATGGCGATAAATAATTATTTTTCCTTGTTTCCAGACAAGGCCGTAACTGATAATCGTTGTTCTATTTTCAGCTATACAAATCTAATGAGTATACATACAGTAATAAAAAGATAGGGCTACGAGTGACGCTTTACATGCAAAGAAGGAGTGTGCCTTTATATTGCTTGCTTTTTTTTATTTGTAGAGCTCTTGCATGTATGAAAACGTATATCGACTTGTGATTTGCATTATTAGATCCTGATTTATTTGGGCAATGCTTAAATCTTCAGACATCAAACAGATCATTTCTTTATTAAGAACCCAGCACGGCTATTTTGATGGGATTGCAAAATTCGGATTGCGGATTGAAGCACGAGTGAAATCCTTTAAGCGGAACCACGGGAAATAAATTATGAGCTTCTATTAAGGTTTAATGTGGTTTATGTGTTTTAACAGACTGCATTGGTATTTTTTTGCTTTATATTTTTACAATATCTTTTACATATATACTAATCTTATCGAATTTCGATAATGATAATATGGCAAGTATTGAATTCTTAGGGAGGGAGGGTAAAAAATCTATAATAATCCACAATCCAAAGACCCCAAACATCAAAATCATTTTTGATTATACAGAGTATTATGTTGTGTTCTTTGATGTGATAATAAATGTTTTAGTTCTTATAATATAAAGCATCATGAATGAAAATGGTGTCACATATTGCCTACTAAATTTCCAAATCATGGAGATTATCAATTAATAAATGAATAAGTACTATAATATGTTTAATTAATACACTTTTTCAAAACACTAGATGTCCAATTAAGAAATAATAAGCCCTTTTATCTTTTTCCTTTTTCATGTAACTTATTTCGAACGCTGAATGCAGAATCACCCCCTCCTTTTCATTTTATCCTCTTCCATAGCCGTATATTTCCTAGCCTTTTATCTATTCTGTTTTTCTGGAAGTTGTTTTAAGAAGGTCAATTTAAGAGCCTATATGCAAGATTTTAGGGTCTTATTCTAACGATACGTCCACTGCATGAGTGCAATCATGAAAATCATAAAAGGGACTTGTTCGTTCTAAATGATGAAGGCTTAAGGAAACATATAAAAAACGATGCAAATTTTTTTTAAATACTGTAATACGTCAGCAACTGTTATTGCCGCTTTTAAGAAACCACTAAAGGGCCTCTGGGCAAGACTTCAGTTTTAGCAGAAGAACATACTTAAACGATTCCAGGTACTTATTTAAGAAGATGTGGCCACAATAAAAACATTAAAGACATCTACGCACTACTTTTTAGTTTCTCTATGCAAAAGGCAGTCATGCAGGCAGACAGGTAGGCAGCCAGACAGTTAGGCAGGCATGCATGCATGCAGACAGGCAGATATACGTACAGACAAACCAGACACATTTATTTTACTATTAATAATTAATAATTTGATCGTGGAACAAAATTATTAAATGATATGTAATAAAAACAAATTTTCCATTTAAGAATGATAACTAATCAATTTAAACAAAATATTGCATAGATATTTCTGTTTACCGGAAGAGCTTTAATCTTGTTTGTAACATTCACATAGTTTGGGTAAATACATCACCAAGAAATGTTTTCGAAGTATGACTTGAATTGATTGTTGTTAGATAGTATAAGTTCTACAGACAAAGTAGTGTAACAAATTTAAATTTACCAATGTGTATGTTGTCAAGGGGACGAGAGATTGAAATACATAGTCATGTTGATGAAATAAGACTCTTCATGTTTTAATAGAAGAAGTTGCAAAATACTCTCTGTTCTGCTTAAGTCTTATCGTTTATAGTTTATAAATGGTCTTTACCCTCAGACTCCCTTCTTTTAATAAACATTTAAAAAAAATAAGATTATTCCTTACTTTTATTAACTCTTGAAATGAAACGTTTGGCGGTGAGATATTCAAGAAGCGAGAAGTGTTGCAAACAAGGACAACAACGCAAAATAAATTAAAGCATTTTAAGTAACATTATTCCCTTGCAAATATAATGACTTATTGCAATACAATACAATTTTTGCTTCAATAACTTCCATATATACATGTGATTAAAAAAAATGTACCTCATTATTTTCTTGCTAAAGCCGCAACAATGTTGCAATATAGATACACTTTCTTTTTTATTCTTAAAATGCAACAATTTTGTGATTGAGAACTGTTTCATTTTTAGTTTTATGTTTATATTAAACAATTTTATTCAATAAGACAAAAAATCAAAGTATCAATGTTAAAGCAATGTTTAAGTATTT
>JAUUEB010338667.1:0-12574 GCA_032362205.1 Clione limacina
ACAATGTAATGTCCCTTTGTGTCCGATGATCGGGGTTGTACTCTCTACGAGTACTCATTTTTTCTAGTTATAATATTCAATCCGAGAACCGTGTATTTTTTCACTATATATTACTGAAACTTGTCAATATAAACATTTGTAAAAAAAATATGACAAACTATGTTTTAAATGTACATCTAGATGATCTTAACTGTTTGTAACCCAGAACTTCTCCAATGTATTTATTACTGAATAACAACTGATATTCACATTCACAAAATCAATATACATCATCAATAAAAATATGATCGGGCGAAAACGTCAAAAATCTTTCTTATCATGGGATGTGCACGAATTAAATTGTAAAAATCGGAAAGACATCGAAACACAAAAAAAGCAAATGAAATGAATTCCGGTGGTATGGCAATTCAAAGATTGATAACTCTTGCTCGGTTTCAGACGACAGCTTTCCGCTAATGGTGTCCATTTCCTTCGATGTTTGTTTGATAGACACTCACATAGAAACAATTTATGATCATTTAAAATGTTTTATCTTATCGCTTTTGACACATAGCGCTTTCAATGAGAATGGAGTTCTAAGATTCAAGTGCAAGTAAGCGTTATCTAACTTAACGTTGTCCTTGACATAATATAGTCATATGCTTTGATAGGTTATAATTTTGATATGTTATAATTTCGATAGGGTACCATTTTGATAGGTTATCATTTTGATATGATATAATTTCGATAGGGTACCATTTTGATAGGTTATCATTTTGATAGGTTATCATTTTGATAGGTTAAAATTTTGATAGGTTATAATTTGGTGCATTCTAAATTTTAGTCTGTAATTTTTATTTTTACTGAAATCAACTCGATCCCAACTCTCTATCAAACCCGTCTATGATTATATTAATCTTTAGCAAAGGAAATTTTGATTATTAATCTTGACTGCTTTAATCGCATTTCATAGCTTATAAATGAAAAAAAGCCTGTTATAATTGATCTTGTTTCAAAATTGTACACAAGTTTTAATGGGAAAAAAACATTTCAAATTGTTAAACAGAAATAATAGATCTCAACGAAAGAGGCTTTTTCACATGTTGTTTTCATTACTATCTCTTTTGTGTCTTTATTTTTGCCTGTATTTACTTTTACCTTAATCTTTTCTTCATAACTACTTTCATTTTCTTTTCTTTGTGAATTGTTTCTTAAAATGTTTCTTTCTTTCTAACAAAGACTTAACACGAATGTAAAACAAACGTTTACTAACAATATTGTATTAAATAAAACAAAAACTAGCGAACTGAATTTATTTCTAAATATTTATCTTACCTGTTTATAAATCGTTGAATGCTTATTGATTTAAGCATTTATTTATTATGGTAGTGGATACAATGTCTTTGTGATAAATTTAATAAACAGATACTGCTACTCTCATGTTATTGAAAAGGAAAAACAGTTGACTTTAAGCACATTTACTACATTTCTTGCTGACATGTGTATGCAATCCTGATTGTTGACATATCTACTTAATGTTTTGATTATGTAACGTTACCGTAAATTATAATCTTAATAATATTCAAACTGAAGAGGGTGGTTTTTTCAAAAAAATATTTTGATACAAAGTAAACTGAAACCACCTCCACTTTGTTAATTGCCAAGTAATTACTTTCATTGTTCAACAAATGATTTATTTTTATACGTTAGGCTTTGACTAGAGACGTCACAAATACGTTCACAGTTGTTGTTGTTTTGAAAAAAGAATTCTGGAAACAAGACCATTCATAGGTATTAAGTCATTCTTGTGTCAACAATGTTGAAATATACGATATATTTCTCGACAAAGGTGTCATCTTCAGAAATTATTTCTGTGAAAAAATGGAAAAATAACATAACACCTTATGTATAAATAAGGGACATAATGAACAATTGGACTAAATTATTCTTAATGCACTGCTTCTAAATTCATCCTTGGTATTGTTGATACTAGGCTTAACATTTTTGTATATGCAAAGCTTCTAACGTAAATGTACATGTCCTCTTTGACTTGATGTGGCTAAAATGTCAGTACAATCAAACGTCACGAGCTTTTCACACTTTATAAAATGTTCCTTCACTGGTCCCCTGCATGGGGCTTTTTGTTTGTGTAAAGCCTGGACATAGTGTTCAGTGCCCTTACCACTGTACTGGAAGAATATTTTGTAATTGTCTTTGAATTCATCTTTTATGGCTTTATACTTTGTCTTTACTGATTCAGGGTTGATTATCTGCTCTAAAGGTTTTTGGATAATTGGTTCATTGAATGAAGATGGGTACTGATTTTGTTCTAAAAATCTTCTTTAACTTTTCTAAACTTTCATACGAAATGATTCCACGAGCTGCATGCTCGATGTATGCGGTGCACTAACTCAGAAGCGACAGAGTACTTAAGACGTTTCGGGGCAAGAGAATGGAAGTTCACAATAAGTCCTGTGTCGGATGGTTGTACATTAGATCTGCACTTGTGTTCATAGCTTCCAACTTGTATACATCGAGAGGAATCACATTAAGAGTTTCCGACATGAAAAGAGGATATCTGCAGACCAGTCAGCCTTGTAGAAACCTAAGGGGAAATATAGTCAAATGGCGTCGATGATTATGCTGTAGTTGAAAACTGGCACATTTTCATATCCTACAAACCAAATAAAAGTCCAACACAAAACCTCGTTCTTGGCAGTAGATACAATACGTCTTCGAAGTGATTATGTTTATTTCAAAGTGTCAAGCTGGCGCTAAGAAGCATGTTGTTTCTATGTCTAGATGAGATAAAAACGAGTTAATGCCATGATATCAATGTAGCCTGGGTAAAAGCCATGTTATTGAAGCATTAAGGCGAATATTTTTTAATGATAGTCTTACCTGTCTGGGCACGAAAAGGATCAAGATATACGTTATCTTACAGTAGCCATCAACATGATCAGGCTAAGTTTTTAAGCAGAAGTAAAATAGGGTTAACCATACAATTGTAGAGACATACCAATATAAATTAGTTTATTGTACGCGGCGCCAATGTCTGTCATATTCACACATATACCTTCTGTAATCTTGTCATTGTTATGTTAGTAAAACGTACATGTTAATGGATTATTTCGTGAGTTCCAAGCATCCAGTTTCTGATGCATACAACTTTCATAGATTATGCTGAGCGATATGCGAGTAAGAGTCTGTAAGAATAAATATATGTACTGTTTAACTATCAAGCCGCCAACTTTAAAAAAATGCGGAATCGAAAAGAAAATGTATCGTATAAAGTCACATTCTTTTTTATAATTTGAACTTGAATTAAATAATGTTACTTTTTTATGTTGCGTTATGTTCATGTTACAATAGAACTTCAGGTCGTATGCGCTTTTTGAAAACAAAGTTGTTTTACAACAAAGGATTCTACGCGGACCCGGAATAAAGGCAGGTTTTCATGTAGAAAATTGGAAATTTTATAATGCCACACCAACAAATCGTTTTAAATGCTGATCCTAAAAACATATGACTAAAACTCTCTTAGTTTTTATAAACCATGCTTATTAAACTTTTCCTTATAAGAAGGTGTGTGGATTAATACGAACGGTGGGAGAACGAAAGCGTTGATTTGTGATAACTGTTGACACCGATACCGACAAATTGCCATTTTACTTACCAACTAGGGACAATAATATATTTTGACACAACTATGATTATGAGTCCCCTTTTTGACATGAACTGTGTGTAAGTTTGGAAACTTTAATACCGTTTACTTCCTAAAAAAAGAAGACAAAAAATATACAGTGAACTACTAAGTGTCACTCTGATCCCCAATCGTATGATGACAGCTCACTACCTTAAATAAAACCAATTAGATAATCGAACTCTTGCGCACCTGAACTATTCTATTCTATTCTATAGGCACGATGAATCACAACATTTGGGATCGGGCTTTAGTTCTAAAAGTTTAACCTATGTTTCGTTTAATGGTAAACTTTAAGAGTCGCCAGTTAAGGTACACACACATCAAGCGAACAAATAGTTTATTACTACAGCTGCTTTGTTTGTGACATACATTGCGCATGTGAAAACACAAAAGCAGATGACATCGTCAACATGCCCAAGCACATTCATAAAGAAAAGCACAATATAAGTTATATGACGTCATCATCATGACATGATCTATGTGTTTATTGCATCTGTGTGATGACGGCCGACTCCTTCCCGTTTATATCTCCTAAATACAACCCAGGCAAGACAGCAGGAGCGGCTCGCTTTATTGGCATTTCGTGCGTACCACGGTCTCATAAATTTAGAAAAGAAAAGATGTTACTGAATAATGATTGAACTTTTTCTCAATTATTTAAAAACGTCTTCAATAGATTGGTCAAAGTATAACTATTGAAGGCTATCTTTATTTTGACACGGTAAACCACAGGAAACAACTAGAGTATTTCAAAATGCATTGCCTTAGTCATGATTGAAGAACCAATCATTCGACGTAGTAATAAGATACAAAGAACGCCGTGTCACTTGAACTTTAACCCTTGCATTGCAGCATATTTAATACAATTTCGTGCTAGTTACGATAATGATCACCTGCCTTCTTCAAGTCACGTGATAAGGAAATCATCATAGTATGAAGATCGTGATAGAACGGGGGTAACCCCGATTTTGTGCCAACATACAGGGAACTGATACATTTGTCCAAAGGTCACCGATTTAGATTGAGGAATGGTTCTTTTTCACCACATGATATTTAAAAAAATAGATCCTCGGTTAAAGTCACTCAACAATATATGTCAGAATTGCAAACAGTATGTTATCGCACTATCGCACCAAGAGTTTTGGGAGAACAAGACCAGTGTGATTATTTTTCTTCATATCTAGTTTGTACAAAGTTTTCATTTAGAAAAAAAAGTAAGTCAAAATTTGAGTGTTTTTCATAACAAAGGTAATAGCTAGGTTTAATCATATTCATATTACGCTTGTAAATTCAGTGATATATTATATCCGAAGTATATAACTGTGACAATCTGATCAAACACCCTAGAATATTGGAACCTATCGTGCACGTATATGAAATTACAAACAAATGCCCTTTCTTTTGTAACAATTTTGAAACAAAATAATGAAACATATTTTTTCTCTACTAAAAATATAATTTGAAAGCCAGTGCGCCTCCTACATCAACAGCAATTTTGCAAGATCTTATCACAATATTAGTTTTTTTCTTCACTGCACATTTCACTATATGAAATATGAAATGCTCAGCACACAGACAAAATGCCCATTAAAAACAAAAAGGTTGATAACAATCAGTAATCACATGAGTTTGTAAACAAAAAACACAGCAGCTTTTGTTTAGGAGGAATGATATATCAGTTTAGCCATAGTAAATAACAGCATGTGAACATATTGTCTATCTATGTCCAAGTCAGGGTGGCGCCATTGGATTCATTTATTCTATATCTGACTCTAAGATTTCATTCCTGAACGTTACCTGTCTATCCTTTATCGTATCCCGCTGAACAAATGGCTCATTAACTACCAAAGCCAGTGTTTGTTGAAAGGCTAAGAGGTAAATTTATGTTTAATTCAATTATATGTAAAGTCTGAAATAAATTACTCTTAATTGTATGACTTGCGGTTGATCATCTGAAAAAAATGAATCACACATGATCTGATTTTATCAGGGTTGACATAGCATTCCACTATTTACTGATACAAGTTGCATAGGTATATATAATAAATGTTTATTTTTGAAGAGTTGCTATTTAATTAGATTAATAAGAAGCAGATTCCTTTCCTTTGCAACCCGTTTTGGGAACATAATTTATACTGGAGTGGAGGTTTTGTAACGTTAAAGGGAATTCGCATGACAGTTTACAGTCCCCAATGTACCATAGTGTATACATTATAGTTATATTAATACCAGTTACAGGCATTGTAGACTATGATGTGATTACCAAAGGTTATTAACTGCTTATAATACAATCCCTCTCCAGCTAGACTGTAACTTGTCACTTCATATATTTTATCCTTTATTTGATGTGTAAAAAAAAATAATAAAACGTATATAACGACGACAGTGTTATTAATATGCTTGACCATATATTGTGTTATATAAGAGGAAAAGCAATTTAATGACAGCTTTTAAGCATTTACTAAGTACCAACATGTTTGAAATTGCCAAAATATTTGAATGAGAAAAATGTCAACACATGATCTATGATAGAATCCGCGATCAATTGAAAAGCAGTTTAAAATCAACTCACGGGACAAAGGCCAACTCAGCTACCAAATCTAAAAAGAAAATTTAAATCGCACACAAAAATCCACCAAGAAAGTAAAAACAAATATATTTAATTCTGACCGATATCGTACATGGGCATGTTGCCAATTTAAAAAAAGTTAAATGTTTACTGCGAACTTTGATATCATTACAATCACTGACCCTTTATCTGGAGATAAAATATATCAAGACTTTACCATTTTATATTATAATTGCCTTCTAGACGTTCGTTGGTCTAGGGGTTATTTGAGAATTCATACTAATCTTTGCCCAGCTCACCAGAGAAAACCAAGACTTAAACAAATACCATCCTAATTTTAAAAGGTCTCTTATAATACCTAAGACAGTGCCCATTTGGGACCTGCAGTTTCCATTTGTTTTGCTTGTTAGAATAATTCTAAACAAATGATTTTTTGTATAAATTGACACCTCCCAAGCAATGACTCCATTTCAAAAATGGATGTTCAACACAGTCCTTCTTTTGTTGCACATCAAAATGAACATTTGTACACGGAAGATAATTTTCTTCTTCTGCTGAGCTGGTACTAAGAGGTAGTACCCGGTGTTTACAACTTTTAAACAAATTATATATAGAAAATTTCAGTTTTTCACTGTACAATATTTGTGATGATAAAATTTCAATGGAAGGAGTGCAATGACCAAATCGACGAAGAGTGGAAAGAGCTTGGGTTTGAAAGGGATGTTCCTTCAAGAGAAGAGAAGTTTTGCCAAGGGTGTGAGCAGACGGTGGGCTCAATATTAATTGTGTATTTAAAATCTTAGGGGATGTTTGGTATTTCGAAACTCTCTTCTTCTTCTTCTTCTTCTTCTGCTGAACTAATTCTTATAGTACTTAAGTGTTTACAACTTTAAAACAAACAATATTTTTTGAAGAAGATTTCAGTCTTTCACTGCCACTTATGAATATTTGGGATGATAAAAATGCAATGAGAAGGGGCGTAACGACCAAATTGACGAAAGGTGGAAAGTGTCTGGGTTATGAAAGGGGACCTTAAGAGGGGATAATTTGCGCGAAGACTTTGCAGGTGTATGTGTGTGTGTGTGTGTGTGTGTGTGTGTGTGTGTGTGTGTGTGTGTGTGTGTGTGTGTGTGTGTGTGTGTGAGTGTGCTGGGGGGCTATATCAATAGTGCATTTAAAACATAAGGGAATGATTTGTCCTTCGAAACTTTCTTCTTTATTTCTTCTTCTGCTGAGCTGATTCTTAGAGTAAGTACCAGGTGTTAACAACTTCAGTTCATCCACACCTGCAAGAATTTCGAACTCACACTCAGCATAAAAAGACCAATTTCATGGCCCAGGGTGAAGATTCTTCCCCATAAGAACTGAATTACTCGTTGTCACTGATGCCTTTATGAACTTAGGTTCTTCCATGGCATGCAACCTATCCACTGACAAAGACATCTACTCAAGGATTGTTTAAACTGCTAGTGCTACGACCAAACTGCAATCAAGAATATGGGAAGACACTCACTTGACTAAGAACACCAAACTTCAGGTTTAAAAGGCATGTGTCCCCAGTACCTTGATGTACGGTAGTGAACCCCGGACATCCTACGCCTGGCAAGAAAATCAATTAGGAAGCTTTCACATCCGCTGCCTCAGACGCATACTAGTCATCCGTTGGGAGGATAGAGTCACCATCATTGAGGTTTTTGAGACGACTAACTCACTCACCATGTACCTCATGCTCTTCTACTGCCATATACGCCAGCTAAGCCACGAAGGCAGGATCGCAAAAGACATCCTGTTTGGTCAACTGGCAACAGAGAATCGCCCCTTGCGCCGACTAATGCTATGTATCAAAGATGTCTGCAAGCGTGATATGGAACTGCAGGCATTTAACCAAATAATCGGGAGAATATTGCCAACGGCCGTGGCAGCTAGAGACACACAGTCAAAGAAGGTATCATGAAAGGAGAGGCAAAACGAAGGCTATAAAACGTAGAAAAAGAAGACAAGAATGAAAGAAAAGGTTCAAGACCCAGCTTCAAAGTACATCTGCAACATATGTGGTCTTGATTGCCACGCCAAAATTGGGCTTAACAGTAACTGCAGGTCATGTAAACGATATTAAGGACAACGATTACCATCAGGGCACTAAACCGTCGTCTTTCGATACATACGGTTGTCTACTACTCTTTAATGTTGTTCCATAACGGACATATTAATCATTTCTCAAACCTTATTAATTTATCTTACCCTCAATTTGTTTCTTGTTTTATATTTTATGTCTCGGCGTTTGCTTAACAACCCAGTCATCTCATGAAATCAAACGTATTTCATCATAGTACTGACAATTGGTTGTGTTTTCAATGCTTTTTCAGTACGTTTCTCTTACAAGTCTTATTTGTTTCTTGTCCACTTTTTTCCTTTTATCTCTCGATCCTAATCATTCATCCCCCAAATCTTCAACCTTGTAAGACACCCAATTCCGTTACGTGACCATATTCATTGTCACTCCTGTAATCAACCGGTATAAATCCTAAAATATACTTCCAATACCCTTATTCATCTTTTCAATCACATCGTGTGAGCGGTTCTAACGAGAAACGTTAATAATGCCCCTGACACGGCGCAAGATTAATTTTATCACAGGATAAAAAAGGACCTAAGGTAACTTAGAAAAAAAAACTGAGTGATTTCGAAGGGGTCGAGTTTTTGTCTGTAGGTTATTGCTATGTAAACGCCTTGGTGTTATGGTCATCTATAGACTAGTCGCTGAACACAGTTATCAATTATAATATGTTCTTTACGAGACTTTGTGAACTTTACAAGTTTATTCAACTAAAGTACATATTTCGTACATAAGAGTATAACAAAACAATTAAATAAACAAGTAAATGCAAAAATATTATGACAGAAATTACATTGGAAAATATGCACTACAAACAATTAAAAAATGATACTTGCTGCCAATAACTCCATATTTCAAACAACCCCAAGGGGAGCAAAAGCAATATTTTCCCAGCTTTGTCGATGAAATGTAAATACATCATTTCCAGACATCTACCAACTCGGGAATCATTTCCTACGAAGTTTTTGTAATAAAAATCCAACGAAATTACGTCAGCATGTGCGTCATAACGTTGGTAACAAATAACTTTAGACATCAACTATGAAATTGCTCTCCTGAGAGAAAGCTACTCCAGACATACATTTTTGCCAATTCATACCTCTCTTGTCTCGAAACAGATCTTCATGTGATATTAATGGGACTGATAAATGTGAGCTATGTTCACTATACTGATAGTATACTGATAAGTAGCAAATCATATTTTTGGATTACAAAACGCCTGAGTAGTAGATTAACTGTTTACATACATGATATGAAACTCAAAAAATTAAAAGTCTTTGCACTGTTATTTACCTTGACTAGCATCTAGTTTTACCCTTTTATGGGTAAGAGTTTTTGTCGTATACTAAACCACCTCAGCTCAGTAATAATAAATTAGTATTTTGACCCCAAGCACATTAAATTACCGCTTGATTTTCTTGCCTTTCCTAAAGGTAATATCAAACAGGTCTGTCGTATCAACAGCAGACAGGCGCAATCAGTTCAACCATGTACCATTGTGCACTGTAATGCTTTATACTAACAGGGTAATAAAGGCTTCATGCGCGTATAAGTCAGCGTTGATAGAAAGGAAAAGTTATTGATACATTTATTTCATACGGAGTACATAATACGTTGAAACCTTTGCAATCAATTAAATTTCTGAAATCATTATATATATATATAAAATCTGGCATAAAATCAAATGTATTACTTTGCCATTCAAAATACAAATATGCAAATGAGCTCATTTGCATATTCCAAACAATTACTTATCTTTGTTGTGATACCAACTAGGCTCCACTAGTACTTTTGGTTTTAAAGCACTTTTGGTTCTAAAGCACTTTTGGTTGATAAAGATGTAAAAACTCTCATTATACTCACAGCCCCGTATATTTTCTTATGTTTCTAGTTCTCGCATCTCAACTCTGGCACAGTTTCAACTATATCTGTATGAGATCTTAGGGTCTCATCTATTTACTCACACAATCATCTATCAACATGCAACGACGGCCAAGAAGGAACAAATCGAAGACCTCGACTAGCAATGTGAAAGCGGCGAAACAATCAATTTCATGTACATCTTTTGACATATCATTTCAAAACCGCGAGCGAAACGATACAACGTTCAGTAAAGATCTTCTAACCAAATTAGTTCCTAAGGGAATCTTATCAGCAGACATTGTCCGCCCTTTATTATCTCTAGGAACATGATTACTTTGTTTTCACAGACAAATTACCTACTTATACAATAATTACCCCATTCCTCACGCATCCAAAATGACCCCCAAAGGTCCTTCAAATCTCCTGATAGTAAATGTATCATGTTACAGGACTTTCAAGAAGTTATCACTTATTTGCCTGAGTAGTTTTCAAATTGGACTTTATAATGCTCTTATATATGCTTATTAGTGTGTAACGAACTGGTAAATAAAATATACTTTTCATCCGGTTCTGTGGTGTTATTGATAAAGCACTTGTCTATCATGCAGAACATCAAGGGTTCGAACCCCTCAAAAGCCTAATTTCATTTTTTAATAAGTTGTAGTTCTACGCCGTCAAGTGGTGTTTGACTTCTTAAATACCTCATATTCGATCTGTTTACAAGCGAGAGGTTGTGAGAGTTAGCGACGCCATCTTGCAATCCAAACAACGCCGCGATTATTCCTTGCTTGCGGAAAAACACAGGGTTGTCATACTGAAAATGGGATAATTATTGCCGATTTGGACTTTATACTGCTCAAATATTTTTTTATTAGTGTGTAACAAACTGGTATATAGTATATACTTACTTTTTACGTCTCTTTTCAACCGGTTCTGTTGTGTAATTGTCTAAGCGTTTGTCTTATCCTGCAGACCACCAAAGATTCCAACCCGTCTAAAAATTAAATATCTTTTTTTTTAATAAGTTGTAGAATAGAAAATTATACCTAGTCAAGTGGGGTATAACTTCTGAAATACCTCATATCGCTCTGTTTACAGACGAGAGGTTGCGAGATTTCGCGACGCCATCTTGAAATCTTTTAACCGAGCGATTTTTCCTTGCATGCCGTCATTGCAGATTTGTGACATTTTTAATATTTCAATTCCTCAAAAGAAGTATTATTGATAAAATGTTTCTAAAGATGTGTCAAATATGGTTAAAACAAGTCGTGAGCTCAACTTATTTATTCTTTCCCAACGTTTTTTCTTCACCTTTAACCATCTCCCTTTATTAAGTGTTGAACTTTTGAATCATATTAGTTGTAACATTTATACATTTGTTAATTCCATGTAAATTACCTTCACGGAACATTGATGCTATAATGTACCCATATAGTCATGTTTGTATCATGTCATTATGACCTTGTCTGAACAATATTATTACGTCACTTCCTAGGTAGGACATTGACATGTATTTTGTCAAAGACAAAGTAGTTTTGGCCTTCGTTTTTTATTTGTGTTGTATTGCCAAACTCTATGGTATGGTCATATGCATACGAAAACTTCACCACAATAATTAAATATAAATGTAAACATTCATTTACCAACAAAACTTGAAAACAAGCGTTATACCTCAGTTGGTAAAAACTATATGGTTACGACCATATGTTGTGTTTAACCCCCACCCCCCTGTTTTCGCATGGAAAGCAATGGGAAACTACCACATTATGCGCTATCCCTAGTGCAATCGAAACCCTTACTCCTGATTCCCCAAGACTTGAACACAGAACTTTAATTTTGTATACATTGAATATTTCCAGTCATTTAATTATGATAATGATTATACTGATTACGAATGACATGTAAAGGATTTGTAAATTGAATTGTAATTGTAAATTTGCATAAATTTTCCCTATGAATTCCCAACATGTATGCTCCCACTGTTGTACTTTTACTATTATTTTCTTTCCTAAGTTATCCATGATTTCATGTAGTTATTTTCTAAATTGACATATCTTACACCATCGCCGAGGACAGAGGGAGAGTTATTTAATTATTTATCCCGTAGCAAAGGGCGGATGGTAGGGCGCCATCGCTGAAGTCACAACCACGTCTTTCCAAAGTTTCCTGTCTTTAGGTTAGAATCAAGTAATAAAAAAATGAGTTTTTTACTATATAATTCCAATTGGCCTCGGCTCAATTTCCTGGTTTCAGGAACGAACTGTAGCTTTTTTGTGGTTTTTATTTAAAAGCTACACCCTTGCCACATAAAATACAGAAATTTGAAAAAAATTAAGCCACT
>JAUUEB010338778.1:0-12572 GCA_032362205.1 Clione limacina
AGGTTGTCAATCTTGAATTAAGAACAGATGTAAAAACTTTTCCAAGACAACTGAGCAAAGTTATTGGTCTATAATTAGATGGGTCGTTTCTATTTCCTTTGTTCTTAAAAATTGGGGAGATAACTCCTATACCCCATTCTGATGGAAATGCTCCTGTATTAAGAATAATGTTAAACAAATTATTGTACAAAGGAAGGAAGATTTCAGCACTAGCTTTAATATATTCGTTTAAAATAAAGTCTTTTCCATATGCTTTTTCATTTTTTAGTGTTTTGATAGCATGGGTTATTTCCTCGTCTGTAATACTACTATTCAATGTAAAATTGTCATTGTCTGTTATTATGTGTGGTGTTGCTATTTTTTCAGGTATTTCACTTCCTTGTTCATTATTATTTTCATTGAATTCTTTAAAAAATCGATAAAGTTCATTGATTGGCTGTTGGTCCATTTTTTGTTTTTTCTTAAAATGTTTCCAAAATTCTTTTGAGTCCTTTTCGCGAAGTTTCTTCAGTCTTTTTTGTTCCTTTAATCTATAATTTCTAAGTGCTATGTTCATGGTTTTCTTGTATTGTCTGCTAGCGTGTTGAAGATTTGTAAAACTATCTGTTGTTTTTTGGTGGTTATGTTGTTTTTTCCTAGTATGGTATTCTGCACGGCTTTTTTTGCATTGTTCGTTAAACCACTCCCGTGGTTGTTTTTTTGATTCGCCATCGTTAGATTGTTTTCGTGTTGGCATGTTGTAGATAAGACGTTCTCCATTTATTTTTTTAGCAGTTTGCGTTAGTTTTTCTGTTATGAGCTTCGTTACTTTGTTTATTTTGTCCTGGATAGTTAGATTTTTATTGTTGTTAGTTTTGTCATGTGTTTCACTCGTTATTGCATTTAATAAATCAGTTATGTCATTGGTGTTTTGTCTTTTAAGTTCATCTTTGTATAATGTTATATTTTCGCTTTCCCAGGCTTTTGGTACTACTAATCTATGCATTTCTTTGTCAAGTATGTTTGGATTTGCTATGTTGTCTTCTTCTTTATATTCGTTCGTTTCGTCTTGTGTTGGTATTGTATCACAGTTAAGACTAATACTTACTGGGCAGTGGACATCAGATAAAAGTACTGAATAATCATTCACTTCAAAATCTTTAATATTTATTTTCGTTTCCGAATACATTAGTATGTAGTCAATAATTGAACATTCCTTACATGTTGTTGTTCTTCCTATGTCCTTGTCCTGCCCACATCGTCCATTTAGGATATTAAAGTTTGTGTTCTGGCAAAACTCTAATAGTTTGTACCCATTTGTATTCGGTCTAGCTTTATCCTGACTAACTCTTTGTTTACGTAGCTGGTGGTGTTCAAAAAACGTTTCTTGAGATATTAAAAATTCGTCTGTGAATGTCTCGTCGTAGTCGTTGTCATTTCTTAAAATAAAGTCATTATAGTTATTGGTTCTTGAATTAAAATCTCCTCCTAAAATTATATTATTTCGGTCGTGAAAATTTTCGATTTTTTCTTGGTTTATATTATCATAAGCATCTTTACATGCGTAATCAGAAGTAGCACCTGGTATATAAACTGTTCCAATAATGAGATTATTTTCTGAGTTTATCAACTTTTTGTCTATCTCTATCCACAATACGTAGTCTGAATCTGTATGTATGTATTTTACTAGATGTTTAATTGTCTTTTTCACTAATACTGTAATTCCTCCAGAAGTTTTAAGCGCTAATGGTCGTTCTTTTGTTTTTAAAAGGATGAATTGATCTAATTCCAATGTCTCACATTCTGTCATATTACTTTCTGTTATTCCGACTATATCATAGTTATTTATGAACGCATTGAATTCGGGATAATTTGACTTTCTAGATAACCCATTGACATTAATAAAAGCGATTTTAAAATCTTTTGATTCGATATTTGAATTCAAATGAGATTGAAAATTATGACATGAGCATGAACAAAAACTATTAGTACAAGTATCACAGTTACAGTCTATAGTGTTAACATTATTGCAGTTTGTAGAATTTACATCGATATTTGCATCGCTTAAATTGTACTGGTATGTATGACATAGGCATGAACAACATTCATCAAAACAAAAATTACACTTACAATTGATAATTGGTGGATTATTTCTATGAGAAAAGAAATTATGTTCATGATAATCTTTTTCAAAATGTATTTGCATGGAAGAATAGTTTGTGGTTAAATGACAAGTACATAGACAAAATTCATTAATGCATAAATATTCTTGACAAACACAAGTATTAGAGTTACTAGGACGAAAACCCATAGTATCAATATAATCACTGAATTGTTCATTTGAGGAAAAGTGTGACGGGTAATAATGTGTGTTTGCGTGGCATTGACTTTGTGTAGGCATTACGCCACTGCTCGCTTGCCTACTGCTTTCTACCACTGGTTGTTGAGAAAAGTGTAAAGCGTGTTCATATTCTTTTCTATATTTAGTTTGACTTAGATAAGTTGAATGACATTTACATGAACAATTAATTTGAATGCATGACTGGCAATTGCAATTATTTAAATTCTCAATGAAAGTATCACAACTTATTGTCACGTCGCCGCTTGCTAGTGTATTGTGCATTTTTTGTGGGTAGTTTGTTATGCTTAAGTGGCAGTGACAAAGACAATTTACATAAAAACATGAATGGCAATCACATTTGTTGTCAGTTATCTTATAAGGACTATTGTGTTTATAAAAATCATCGCTGCTTTTTACATGGTCATTTTTTATACCGCTGTTAGTATTATCATAAATGACCATTCTTTGACTTAATCCTGTGATGTGATTATTTGTTGCTGTTAATTCATAACTATTACATTCATAATGGTATATATTCTGTAAATAGCTACGTTCACAAAAGTGTTCATATTTGTTAATACATTTTCTTTTACATGGTTTATCTAATGTATAACTAAATAGTCTTCTTTTTTTGCTAACGCTCTTTGCGATATGCTCTCGTTTGTACTATGTAAGCACTGACTGTGATGGCCGCTCTCCCTCGCCACCCGGTGGGTGAGTGTTTGTGGGCGCGGTCACAGCTGTGATCGCCAATTGGACGGGCTCGACTGTCTGGTTAACAGCTGTTTTTTGTTGTGTGCACAGGTTTTGTTGTTGTTGTTGTTGGCCTGTTTCCATGCGATCTTCTTGTCTTTCTCTCACAAGCGTGTTGCTGTTGTTGTTCGACTTTGTTTGTGGTTATTGTTGTTCCACGTTCTTTGTTGTTGTTTTTGTTGTTGTTGTTGTTTGTTGTTGTTGGCATTATTTGGCCATCTATTTTGTTGCGCTGAATAGGGTCGTTGCCACGTTTGTTGCCTTTCTTCTTTGTGTACATTACCGTTGTTGATTGTAAAAGTACCGGTATCTGTGTAGAGTTTGTCGTATACGAGATTGGCTCTTTTGTTAGCTCGTTTGTGATCCTTCATGATGGGTAACAGTTGTCTTCTTCTATCTGCAATTTCTCTTGGGAATTGATCATTGACTCCAAACTCAGTTCTTCTTAACGTTTCTGGGGCAGCTCTTTTGATTGTTTCCTTATCCTTGAATCTCAAGAATTTGGTCACAATTGATCTTTCTTTTCCTGGTCGTTTTGCCCCGAACCGGTGCGCTCTCTCGATCTCTATATTTTCAGTGCTTATTCCCATCTGCCTCTGGATGAAGTCACGCACTACACTTTCTGTGTCCTCGTTTATCATCTCAGTCTGCTTAATTCCACTGAAAATGAGGTTGCTTCTCATTGACCTACCTTGGTCTGAGAGAGCCTGCTCTTTCAGGTACCTGATCTCTCTGGCTTGGTCACCTATCACATTTTCGGCGTAGGAAACTCTTTCCTTGTTCTGTTGTATGTCTTTTTTCATGTTATCAAAGTCGGCGCTCATGAAATTTATGCTTTGTTCAATACCTGTTACTTTTTCATTCAGTACTCGAAAAGTTTTCATTTCTGATTCTAGCAAAAATACTCTGTGTCCAATATTGCTTATTTGAGTGTCTATTGAGTCAAACCGTGTAAACATTTCACTCACCCATGGAGGTCGGTCTGAACTTCCTCCATCATAATGCTGTTGATGATTGACTGGGGGTGATGGACGGGGTGTATGTTGAGGAAACGCAAAATTTGGCATTGCATTGCTGTTATACGAAAATCGTGGAGCGTTTGAAATAGCTGCACGGTTCATTGTTTGGTTCATAGTTTGTGCCATGTTTTCGTTTGTGTGAGTGTTTGGCACTGTTGCCCCCAACTCGGTATACACGGGTGTAGTACCAGGCGAGTAGATCGGTTGGAAAGATGGCTGACCGCTATGCGTAATAGCAGTAGAAGTCATGTTACGATTTTGATGAGAGGTGACGAAAGACGTGTTGTCTGTCGTAGCCATCTCTTTTTCCCTTTCTTTCTTTCCTTTGGTTGTTTTTCGTTGACGTTTCTTTATTTGGTTCAGAGGCGGCGAGCTAGATTTTTGTCGTTTTTTCCCCATTAACTGAGTTATTGGTTACATGGAGGCACAAAATAAGAGTTTATGCGAACTCAAATAGAGTCATTCAATGTTTTTCGTTGTCGTTTAGATCATATTGTATTAAGTAGAAAGTACAGGCTCGGTAGAAAGTGAACATCTGGCCAAGCGATTGCCTTGCGGCACTGTTCGTCTTGCATTAATGGTGAACTGAAATTCATACTTCATACTTCATACTTTGTAATAATAAATGTCTCTCTCTCACTCGTTTTTGTGAAGTATTTCGGGTGGGTGGGGGTATACTGCTGGTGTTGGTGACGTCTTATACTGTAGTGGTAGAAAAGGGGGTGGGTGAGTTCAACCTTTCGATTGATCACAAATATACAAATTACTTCTTAATTAGATCACAATGTCACAAATTAACACCACAGCCAGAAGCATTATCCATCTACGATCACGAAGATATGAAAATCAACACATAAATCCGTCATGAAATAGTCAATATTTACATTTTACACTGTCAACATCCGCTTCAGATGTGTCAGTCGCCATTTTCCCCTGTCCATGATCTATCAAGCCGAGTCCAACATTTGCGCACCCGTTTTTATTTTAGACACACAATAATGTCTTGAACTTCCTGGGGCGGTATTTCATCTGCAGTCAATGATAGGGCTTGCCCCCAAGTAAGCGGACAAAATGACTACCCATTTGCAAGGAACAAATGAAAATACAGTTTATGTTTGAAATGTATGCAAAATTCAATTTCCTTTATAAAAAATGAGTTTTTATGACAAATATTGACTTTATAAGGTCTAATCACTATCTTTTTTATTGTTTTTATGGGATCAGCGGCAATTCTAAAAGTCATAAGCTAGACTACATAAAGAAACCCCTTTATTCTTTACAAAAAGACAAATATATCTCATGAAAACAAGCAGGAATGAGATTAAGCAGGGTAATACAGGGGCTCTTGAATGCTCCTGGAGGCCACTACCTCCGAAGATCGGATGAAAAGACGCTCCGCTCCGATTGGAAAGAGTAAATAAAAAATAAATTCAATTCCATTTAATTTCCAACTAGAAGTAAAAAAAATAATAGTCAATAATGAATTTCAATTTACTCGTTTATCTTGTTTCAGCTAGCAGAGCCTTTCCCAATAGGTCTTAACCTGAGCTGTGACTTTAATCAATTTTGTTAAACAAATATAATAAAACTAGAACAGACGTTTTTATGTACACTCTAAAATCAGACGATGTCATTATCACTCGGATATTTCTTCATTTCAGCAAATCCCGACATGATACTATGGGTTTATTTTTCTGTTAGGGACAAAAATGAGCCGTTAATGGCGTCATTAACAAACGTTGTGATTGCCGTGGGATTTCAATCAAAAATGTAAACACAGAAGTTAATGTAGAGGCGGTGAGGTATATTCATTTTTAGTAATATTAGTTTGTGTGAGTGTGGTTGACGTGTTATAAATCTAACGTATTGAGAAATTTGATGCCAGGATTCTATTGTTTGAATTAAATCTTGAAATTACAACAACAAAAATTAAAAGAATTAAAAATACAAAGTAAAAAGCCATTGCTATGAAGAATTGCCTTAAGATTCATTGATTTAGGTGAATGAGGGTGACTAGTGACACAGTGTTTCAGGTGCGCATCTCTGGAACGTACTGTAGGTTCGTCTCTGGCCAGATCATTGACTTTTTGAAATTGTTATTTAAACATCACCTCCGTCTACCTTTGGGGTCCATGGTAAGACTATTTATCTGGTATCGTGTTGAAAAGAAAGCTGTGCGAGTTGTCGTTTACCTTACACCTTATGTAGTGTGGTTCATTAACATCAGTATTTCATGCGAATATTTTATCTGATATTACAAGTACAAAAATTATATGCACAAAAACGCTTTATCTTAAAATGTACGGTCCTCACCAAAATAAATGCATACGTAGGGCAAGGTCATTCAAGGTTATATATTGTCTTTTGTCATAAGTTTTCTCAAACATTCAAAATGGAATACTACTTAAAGAACATAATACTTCTGCCCATCATATTGCACATTTCAACATACGTGTTTAAGTTAGTAATGACCCTCTGAAATTTGGTGTTTTTGGTTGGGAAATTAAAGAAAATGTGAATAGTCTTTTGCCTGCAGAAAACAGTTATGAGGTAATCTAGTATTATGTTAAAAACATAAAAGCAAAGACGAGAACGAATTCGTACTTTTTCTTCCACTTTTATTATAAGAAAACCCCAATTTAAAATTCAAACATGCATCATGCATCAATCGTTGAGACATTATTTTGAACTTCTATGAGACAATCCTATGATGAGACTTGACGAGTTCACTGGTCTTAAGTTGTAACTGTTGAAACAAGTAACATAAATAATCCTATCTTGAGACTTGACGAGTTCACTGGTCTCAAAATGTAACTGTTGAAACGAGTAACATAAATAATCATATCATGAGACTTAACATCAGTAAAAGATTCAAACCCTGGAATCCGCCTACAAAAACCCCCTAATAAGAACACCTGCAAGAAAATGCTCTCCATAGCGATATATATAGCTATCAGATTCATTATGAAAAATCATATATATAAGATCGACAACGAGATCAAAAGACATGCTAAAGGAGGACACATTTTACTTGAACTGACAGGAGATGTGGCACAGATATATATGTCATAGGTGGGATAGGGAACGCTTAGATGTGAACACATACAGACTGTAGTCTACAAGAGGTATGTGGACGACATCAACTTTGTCATTAAAGCCAAGCACAACACCTTGCAAGGTAATACCGAGATAGACCAAGTAGTCATGGAAAAGATCAGGGTATAAGGTAACAGCATCCACCAATCAATCGAGATTGATGCCCCATCCAAACACCAGGACAAGAAAATGCCTATCCTAGACCTGAAAGTGTGGACGGAAAGGTCACGTAAGTAATGTCATCCTACACAAGTTCTACCAAAAAGATGTCTCCAATAAAAACATCATGAATGCTAAATCCGCTATGCCCATGAAAGTAAAAAGAACAACCATCACTCAGGAGATCCTTAGAGTACTACTAAGATGCAGCCCCCTCCTCAATTTGGAAGTAGTAACTGGACACGTCAATGAGATGATGAGGAGAATACAGTTTTCAGGGTACGATCAGAAGTTCAGAGCCCAGGTCAGCCTTCAAAACATACACACATATCAGAAAGAGGAACAACAGCTTAGAATGCCCCATGTACAGAAACACAATGTGGAAACATAAGGAGAGACAAGCACAAGAGAGATGGCTGGCCAACTGGTTTAGAAGAGGTAAAACTAAATTAAAGACAGTAGTATTTATACCAGCCACCCCAAACTCAGAACTGAAGACGAAGTAAGACAATGCTATAAAGAGAAATAAAGCTAAGATCAAAGTCATAGAAAAGTCAGGGAGACAGATCAAACAGATTATTCAGAAATTCAACCCTTTCAGCAAAGATAAGTGTAGTGATTACAATAATTGTTTTGTGTGTAGCACTAGTAATAGTGGAGGAAGTTGTAGACAAGATGGACTGTCATATTATGCCACCAGGTGTCATTTATTTAGTAACGTTTACCATGGGAAAAGAGGGAGAAACGCCTACACCAGAGGGAGGGACCAACTCTGAGACTTATGTAATAGAAACAGCAACTCAGTACTACTACGTCATCTGATAGAAAAGCATGACCCCGACACACGCCCTGATTATAGTATGCAGATCACGTGTGTGTTTGGGGACAACAGCCTAGAGCGATAAAAAATAACAAAGAGTGGCACCACCATAAGATCCCGAGAGCTTCGCTTACTTGGAAATAGTGCTCACAAAGTCAACGAAGGCGGGAAAGAACAGCCAAGAAATTAGTCATCGTGAAGGGTCGGATAAGACCGCAACGTTTGACTCACCATGAAGGTAATTCCAGATTTTATATTTGTTGTATGTAGATTACCAGTAACCTCAATAAGATTGAGAAAAAAATTCATCAAATCTGTAACAATTTGTAAAATATGCAATTGATTGTTACTACTTGACTTCAAATAAATATTTCCCCAGTAACAATGTCTTCTACAAAACAAATGATAGCCAATTCCGGGTTTTTGTCACCCTATTTGATTTTGTCAGAAAAAGAGTAGACTGTGCTGTATTAGGAACGAGATGAATGACGTGTTCTGACAAGCTCAATGACTGAATTAAAGGAAATGTGAGTAAGATTGCTACAATTATTTATACATAGTTTGTTGTGATAGATATCGTGATGGCGGATATATGGAAACAAAATGATGTAAACGTACATTATCCAAGAACGATAATTCTGAGAGAAAAATTACTAACAGTGAATGGATTCTGCTTTTGTTTCAATTACATAAAGTTCATATGCCTGGGATAAACAGTTACGTCGATAGAAATAACATGATTTTCTAAAAGGTTTCATAAAATCTTAAATATATTGTTTTCGTAATCTCCAGGAATATTCGTATTGTAAACACTAAATTAATTCCGTAATCGTGTGACCGTTACAAAATTGAACTTATTCAATAAGGTTTAGTTATATTATAAGCACTGATTTCAGGTGAGTAACTTATCACAAGCGTATTAATTTGTTAATGTTATTCAATTACAAAACAAAATTGTAGAAATTTTTAGGGGAAAATAACTTATCTATTTATTTTATGAGGTATTACTGAAACATACTTGTTTTGTTAATTCACACAAATCTGCTAAAGTTAAAATACACCAAATCACTCAATTTTTCTCTTTATTTGTGTTACTACAAGCAGTGTGACAGTGTGTTACACCAAATATTTTACAAAAACTGTATTTACTGTAAACATAACAAAAGTTGAAACTAGCATAGTGACAACATCACACACCAGACTAAGGTATATATATATAATTGAGAAATATATGATAACATTTTACAAAATTAAACGAAATAAAATATGTATTCAAAGCTTTATTCAATTTTGATTATTATAGAGCACGTTGCAATCATGTTATCATGTATATAAAAAATCCTAGTCGCTCAATTTGTTCAAGTGATTTCAAAGGCTATAGCTCAGGCGCGCTCCATACAAAATAATTCAATTTATCTAATTCTTTATTGTCGAAGTTTAACTTCATGATAGATGGGAACCACCTTCGTTCTCTGTTTCCATCTTAAACCCGTGGTGATATTGAAATGAAACAACTTCATCCCAAACTACTATTTTAAACAGCTAAACTATCCTAGGATCTTTCTTCCGTTTAATTAAAATTTAGAAAAATTATTAACACACTTCAATACATTACGAATGCCCCCCCCCCCTAGTTTGAGATAGAAAGTTTTCTTAATCAGCCCCATTGTAACTAATCTAAAACAATTCGCCCGCTTTGCAGCCGTTTATTTGATAATATCCAAGGCTGTCTCCCCCATTTCCTCCTGGCTACGAGCCTGGTCGAAAGATAACCAATACAAGACGAGATCAACTACGATAGAGTGTCCGTATTAAAGGGTCCCCAGGGGAAGGAAAAGTATTCTAAGTGTGAACGTACCAACCAAATAATACAAGGTGACAGATGTAAATCCTCACAAAATGAAAGGGTCGAAGATACTTGCTAAAAAGGTCTACCCAATCTGATCGCATTGACGAACTTCATGAAATTGCAAGCGACTATTATTGAAGCGTATATTGTTGAGAGATTTAATCAGGAAGTCTGTAGTTTCCTATTTGGAAAACTAAAAGTCGTGAAGTCTAGTTTACCCTTGGAGATTGTTCGTCGTTATGTCTCAATCTTGACGACTGTTGGGCTACAAACAACTCAAGGGGAACGGATGCTATCCAATTAGAACGAGTGTCAGATTGCAATAGAGCTGACGATCTTGAAGTATTGCGACTCATTGTATGACATTAGGGAAAGACATGTATCTCATATCAATATCCGGTAATAAGATCAAAGACTCCCTTTGGCTTAGGCTCTGGTTTTCGACACAAATTATTCGAATAAACGAATAGCTTAAATGTTCATAATTTGTTAGAATGGAAGTATTTATTTGATATTTCAGTAACGCATTCGTTCTGAATAACCATTAATTCATTCTAGATCATAAAATGAATGAATAGAAAAAAATTAACATTGTTTTTCGAATATCAAAGGTCTTATAAAAGTTTTGCACACATTCTTCTTCATAAACTCTATTACTATTGGATTCTGGTTATAGCTTTGATGTATATAATTTTAAAACGAATTCATTTATATCGCACGTTTCCTCGGCAGTGCCAATCTCAAAGCGAGTAACAATAACATTTAAAACACTATCTCACACACACAACGATCCACCATTAACATTTATAAATATAGACTTGGCTTGATGTCAGGATAAAGATAAACTGTAATACATAAACATGGCTAAAGCAAATGTTCAATGTTTCAAATGAATGACATCCGTTAATAATATATAACATAGACCATTAGCTATAAATATCAGTATCACTGAGATTAAAGCTAAAACCATGTGCATGCAAACGATACATGTAAGCAATGATGTCGTATTATACACATTTGAACAGGCATTAACAAACCAATTCTATTTCCTAGCCCACAAGAAAATACGTGTAAGGGTACTACTAATTGAAACGATATGAGAGGGCCGAAAAGAACTTGAAAGAGAGGATATATTCGAATTTCTGTTATTAAAATAAATATGACCGATTTTATTGAGGTAGGCCAATTGATGTAATAAATCAATACCAATGTTATGCAGTGAAGATGTAAACTATAACATGCTTAAGCGGGCACCGTTAGTTGTCACGTGAGTTTACCATAGCAATACGATACTTAAAGGCAATCATAAACAACTTACTGTGAGACCCCTTATGCCAGACCCCCAACCCAGAAGTCCGTCTCAGCAAATCTAATCCTTTTTGAAACTAAAGAGAATAAAGGGGAATACAAAAATTAAAAATGTAAAGTAGTTGCAGACCTATTATATTATATTTTTGTTAGCTACAATTAATAGCATGGATTCAAAGATTGTTATATTACGTGACCTAGAGTTAGTAGTTGAAAGTGTTTAGAAATAAGTGTGTCTTTTTTATATCTTGAAGACATTGAAATTGTTGATGTATATAAGTTCCCTTTAAAAAAAATGTTCTTTACAATAACATGAGAAAAATAAACTGTTTAAGGAATAAAAAAATGCGATCTCAAAAATTGCGCAGTCATTTTTAGCACCAGCAAATACTGTATAAGAAATAGCTATATGGCGTGTAAATGTAACTAGGACTATAGACACAATTTACAACAGTACACAAGCGCTGTCGTTTTTGTTGATAGAAGATATCAGCGGGTATTAGAAAGTGTCTGAAGGAAAGGCAACCGACCATCCTCAAATTCCGTCATATTCTCAAGATTGGTGCAATTTGGTGCAGAAACGAAAAAGTAATTAAAAATATTGCTAAGATTTCGTTCGATAAAGAATTGTTGTTGTTGTTCAATTCCCAGTTTCATTTTACGAAAGAAAATGAAGAAAGTTGTTTCACTAACTGATATTAAAAGTTCAAAAGTGTTTGGAATGATCCATCAGCATAGCAACAAACATAGAATGTAAAGAAAACATGGTTTATATTCTCAATATCTGTTCATACATAGCCTGTTTAAACAATATGGCTACAATGTTTCATATTTATGCCAACAGACTTTTGTTTAATTTACTAAACTACTACAGTCTGTCTGAAGCAACCGCTAAATTATTCAAGATTTTAATGAACATTTAATTTCATTATCCCTGATAAGTTATTAAAAATGTTAAAATTGGCTTAAAATAATGTCTATAGTTTTTTTAAAAGAAAGTTTCATATTTAATGATCTTTATGCTAATATATTGTCTCAAATATATGTATATTGATAATGGTTATTGTCATAACTTGTTTTCGAGTGTTGTACATGTTGAGGATGCGAATTATAAGAACAGTGCAGTGCTGTTCCTGTAGCACTAAATTCCGGACATTGACCGATGAAAATTTCAAATGTCCGATCGATTGCAACCAGCCAGGACAAAATGTCCGATACAACCAAGCTCTAGCGGACAAATGTCCGATT
>JAUUEB010338889.1:0-12572 GCA_032362205.1 Clione limacina
ATAAAAACATTAAGCGGTATTGAAATAGTCAAAACAATCATCTTTGAAGTGTAAGGAGGTATGTCTGGCGTCGCGACGGATTATTGTTAAACAAGTTTCTTTTTCTTATTTCAATACCGCTTACTATTCAAATGTACTTAAATCAATTCCTTTCAATGAGACAAACATTTGATGCCGTAAGACTGACCGGGCGATTTTCAACTTTTGGTGTAGCTAGAACTCAAATCCAGTTTCAAAATATCTGAGAAGCTAATGGCCACGGGACCTATAGCCAGAGCCTGGACTATTACTTAAGAAAACATATTGACCAAATTGGGGCCATTCAGAGACAGTTTACCAGATGTTTAATAGGCATGAATGATCTGGATTTTGAAGACAGAAATGGAGCTTTAAAGCTACATAGTCTAGAATATAGACGCTTGAGAGGGGATTTGATTGAGACTTACACAATTACACATAACCTATATGATCCCTTAACCACAAACTCACTGCTAACACTTGCTCTAACACAATATGACACAATTACAAACTAGAAAAAAATCAAGATTTAATACTTAACCTTTTTTTCTAACAGAATTATTAATAAGTGAAACATTCTTCCAGGTATGGTTGTGGATGCTAAATCTCTGAATTGCTTTAAAAATTATATTGATGCAAATTTTAAAGATTATATGTATGGTTTACATTTTAATGTTGATTAAGTGCACATGGAAGCAACCTCACTATGCCGGAATGGTTCTCTTTACATCGTGGATAAACAAAAGCCAACACAAGACTAGAATTGATTAGGCCGAAGACTGAAAACCTATAGTGTCAATATTGTATGCTATTATTGTATTATATGCTATGATTCATATACATTTTTTTTAAATTCTTGACGCTTTCATGACCAATTAAAAATGTCAACTGATGTAGTTTCAAGTTTCTTGGGCTAAAACCACGAAACGTGGAACAACTCGAGTATATGTTTCAATTGGCCATCAAAGCATCTCGAATTAAAACAATAGGCTTTTATTTGTCACATCCTGTAAAGGCATGCAAACCTAGGATTGCTTCACAATGTTTTTTTCGTATACTTGTTCTAGTCATGTTATGTTGGGAATGCGTCGTCTGGTATTGGCCAGTCTGGCATAGAAAAACACTTGATTAAAAAAGGACACAACATGAAGACATCGGTATCTTAGGATCTAAGTGTTACGGAGTAGCTTTCTGCTTAAGAATGTTGCTATTATTAAATGATTATGAAGACACAATGCACATCAACTAATTTTGACGCAATTTGCAGGTGTTACTTCGGGAAACAAGTAGCTCATTACTAACTGATTTACATCGTTGTTGAACGTCCCCTATACAAAGATTATAATCAGCCACAACGGACCATGGCTGTCACTTTAGCTGTATTGATTTTTTGTCACGTGATGTCCATGGCAACGGCCGTAGAAACAACGTGTTCTGGAAGCAAATCACCTTTTGGAGATCATGATCTGTGAGTAACAGTTCTTTATATGATTATAAATTATACTATGTCTTCGCTTATTTGGCCTTTTTGGTGAACCTTAGTTTTGACCGAGTCGAGTTTTCTGTGAGAAATGGTGACTGTTGTTTAAATCAATACTGAGATATTGCAATCTAACATGAGGTTGTAACTATGAGGCATGTACTTAGATCATAAAAGTAACTGTTGTAAGTATGCTGAATAACAGCAATTTATCGCCGAAACTAGCTGTTATAAGCTGAATGATGCCAGTTTTCAAGATCCAGTGGCCGCAGAGAGTTAGAGAGAAAAAGATATAAATGAGATAGAGAAAGAGATATATATAAAGAGAGGTTTTTTTTTACTAGGGCCCCACTAGCAAATCGCAAAACTCTAAGGTCTAAACGCTTAAGAACTCCTGTTTAAAGCAAGTTGGGCTCGGGCCTCTTCTATTATCTGCTTCCTTTTGGAACTATGATACTCGGGGGCCCTTACTTTGGAGCCTTGATCCTTTGGGTCCTCAAATTCTGGAGCTCTATACTTGAGGCCCCAAACAAGAGCGAATGAGAAAAGAGAGATAAAAATATGTCATAATTTGCCGAGTGCTTTACACCCTTAGTGAAAATGACTCCAAAGTGTAAGAATCCCCCACCACTTATAGCTCTAAAAGGTCTACTTAGCCTCCCTTTGTTTATTTTTTTCCCGCAGACCCCTTAACAAAGCTTTGGAATGCACATTTTGTTTGTATTATTTCCCAGACATCCGTTAAAAAAGCTTTAAAACGGACTATTTTGTTAAATTTCTTCCGGCGACCCCCCCCCCCCCCCTTAACAAAGCTCTAAAATTATGTTACATTACTTGTGTGTACATGGTACTCGTTATAGTGTATTAACTATACTGGCAAGTTTTAGCTAGTAATTTTTTTGTTTCTATTTGTGAACATAATTGAAAAAATATTTTTTTTAATCTTTGAAAATGATAAAAAGCACTTAAAAGCACATTCTGTCATTGATTTTTCAAAAGTTTCCCGGGGACATACCCCCGAACCTATATTAAGGCTTGGGCGTAAAGCGCCCGCGAATTTGTGCTTGATCCCCATTCTAAGAATCCCTGGGCCAATCCCTGGGATGTTCGAATCGGCTTTGTTTCTTAAAGGGGGTGGGGGGGGGGGGTAAAGTATCATTTGTATTAATGTATATATGGTTTACTGAAAACATGTTATACATGTATGATAATGTTTGCTCTTTGAAGATGTTATTGCATGTCTGAGTGGCCTATTAACTAAGCAATATGTACTTGACAATAACCATGGTCAAACAGGTATGCTTGGTACACATCCATCGTACTCCTGTAAAAACCTCTGTGTTTATAGTAGACATAAAATAAGGAAATATTCACACATTATGTCATCGATTTTGGGGAGGGAGGTCACCTGTGATGAAGGGGATGACTTTTAAAGAGAACAAAATAATAAAAAATGATGACAGGGAGGAACAGGTGTGGGGGATTCAACATCAGCAAAAAATGAATAAGATTATAATATGGTAACAGAAATATATATTTTTTAAATACCATTTCATTTTTAAGGGAAAACGGGATAATTTGTGTTAAGTGTAGTTTAAGGTAGAGTTATTTTACTCTTCAAAGCCATACCCAAGGTAGTTGTTTCCTTACTATTTATAGTCATACGTCCTCCCCACCTTGCCACTTTAAAAAAAAAATCCGACACCCTTTGATATATATGCAGATGTTACAACATGTTGAATTAATGCACTTGTTCAGAGCGTCTCCTATATAGTTTATGAATTTTGTTGTAAGTTGTATGACCTATAGCTATCACCATATTATTTTAATCATAGGAGCTAGTAGCTAGCTGACGTAAGAAAATGAAATATTTGGTCTTTGTTTCAAATATTATTATAATGTAGCTAGGAAAGTTAAAAACGGTGGGACTATACACGTTTTTTTCTAGGAAGTTTTAGATTGACATATTATGAGACTTTTCTTATAGTTTCATGTGTTGCAAATCGTGTAGCGATATTTGTTTTTGATTTAAAGTCTTATTTTTGCGTTATTGAAGATTACAAATTCAGCCGTTGTCGTTGCTTTTCCCCTTCATGCGTTTAGCCGTCGTCATTGCGTTTCTCGTCCTGCGATTAGCCGTTCCGGCGTTTTTGTGTTAATTGGTTTATGTAAAAGACATATTGAATAATACTCTCACCCTCTGTTCTAGTCGGCAAATCTGTCTTAAACGTTCGGAGAACGGGACATCTACTAGTACCATTAATTTGATGACCAAGTTAATATGTCTAACAGTTCGATGCAATCTGTGTGCAAAGATCTTTAAAAGGCACAGTTTGCAAGTCGGTTTAATTAAAAAGTAGCCTTTGAATCTGATGATATTTACGGGCAAGTCATGATACATTGTATAGTTTCTTTTACCATTCCCCTTCCGGTTATAATAATTTACAATTTCCTTGAATTCGGATGAATAAAGTATCTTGTATTGTGTATATTTTTGTTGTATGATATCTAAAGTTTGATATTATGGAATTTAGATGACTTAAGGTATAACATGAATTAGTTTTGAATGTTTTTGTTATTTTGTTGCTATTGTTTTTTTCACCTGTTTACATGTAGAGTCAGTTGCAAAAGCTACGATATTGTCCTACAATATGGCAATTAAATAAATGGTCTTTATTTTAAGTGAGTGGAACGCGAGGAGTTCCAAAACCGTTCGCAAATAAATAAACAACACATTTACCCAATTTAGTTAAAATGTAGATACTATATGTTCTTTAATTTTCGCACCTATTTTAACAGAGAGATACCCAAGGTACTACAGAAACACGAGACGGCACTGATTCTTCTCTTGGGATTCGGTTCTTTGTCAATCCTCCTCGCCTTGCTTTATACCGCCATACGGTAATATAACACTTTGTATACAACTGTACCATTCCTCATTATATGTTTTTGTTTTTAACTGTCAAAGCCATAGTGTAGAGTCTCACATCCTAAGGACAATTGTGAACACAAATCTGTGAGGCCCTCCATAACACTTGTCTAAACATAAGAAGAATAAGAGGGTTCTTTTGAAAAGAAAAGCGAAAATGTGTATACTACTTTTGTTTCGACATGAGGCGTAAATAACTGATACGTCACCAACCACTTGAGATCGAGGTATTGTAAATTTGGGTAATTCTCAAATTGCAACGAAAACATGCTCGCAAATTGTAGATTGAGCATATCTTGAGTATGGTTTAATATTTCAATGAATATCTAGTTTAGTTGCATCAGAGACGCTGGTAACAATATGAAATACAAGATAATAACAGCTTTATACAATTATATCCAGGTTATTTATAATGAGTCAGGTACAGACACTTAATTTGGTTGGCATACATAACTTTAATTTTTCATAAACTGAACGAATATATATTTGCAATTTGAGTTTAGCTAAAGTATTTTAAACTTTGTTAACTGATATTCGTTGAACACGTATGATACATTTCACATACATCTGTCGTTAATCCCTAGTGGGGTAGTAATTTATGTTGTAAATCCAAAACAGTGCAGAGGTAATGTTTCATATCATTTGTTTTTTTTAGTTAGTTATATGTTATTAATTTCAATATATTTAATTATAAAACTATACTTTGATACGTATTTTGTTCCGTTTTGCAATCGTCATGATTTCAGCCGCGCTATATTCGATGACGGTAACAACTTGGACACAACCTTTGATGCTGGAGGAAATGTGTCAACCTCTCTGACAGCGGTGACAATAGCATCTCAGTTGATGTGGCCAGGGACTCTTATGCAGAGTGTTACTGTAACAGTCAGGGTGAGATGTTTGTACAAGATATTTGAAAGTAGTTTTATATGGGCTAGGGTTTGTCTAGACATTGTGAAAATAGTATTTTTAAATTTAAAACCCTTGTTCTTAAAACAGCTAAACACTACATTGAATAAAGTGAAACAGTTTATTCAAAAATATATCAAAAATGAATACACAAAAATTTTCAAATAGTTTTACTATGGTTTATCAGTAAAATACGCGCCATGAATCTACAATCATTATGAACAAACATGACCGGACGTTTATAGACATTGTACACAGCAGCTGATAAAAAGGGTAAATAATAAAGGTTGTTTCAAGACTATGATTATTAAAAGTAAGATTTGGTCATAATGACGCATAGCGTAAAGGGAGAGGTCCACATGGTGGTTAAAAAGTCCACAAGATTTGTGTTTTCTTTCTGATAGTACCCTTCCCGGGCAAGACCGGGTACTAAGCTACTAGTGTTTATATAAGCTACATGTATGCACAAAAGCTACTTTATATGATGATGTCATACACAAGGACAGACATAGCATCACAGTTTGAGTTTGTTGAACACTCGATAATGAAATAAATGAAAACGACCGGATCGAAGTACTTATAACGGACTTGTGACTAAGTAAAATAATTGAACTGCAAGGGCAGTAAGAAAAATACACTAGCGGGCAGAAGAAAGAGGGCACCAAACATTTTATATGTTATTTTCATTCTGTTCTATAGAAATTCAAATTGTTCAATATATAAACTAGGAACAACTATTTTACTATGAATATAAACCAAACATGAATGAATATGTTAAAAACGTACTTTTAATCAGATTTTGAAAGCACAAGCTAAAAAATGAAAAGTCCAGAATTAGTAACGGGTGTAACTCCCAACAGCATTGATGACTGCAGTGCAGCTTTGCCTCATCGATCGCACGAATTGTTGAATCAACTGCTAAACTCGGAATGTAATCTCAGGCATCTAAGAGTTGCAGGCTGTGGCCGAAGAGCACGAATATCCTTATCTAACTTGCCCAGAGGTGCACCATCTGTCTGCCATCGTGTAACTCAAATTTTTAATTCAGTTTCAATTTTCGTTCCAAGAGCTCCAAGAATAAATTACTTCGTCCCAATGTTGATTTGTCCATCGGCGGTGAATTTGATAGTCCGGCACCCAGACCCGAACTCCATGCCCAAAAGTCGTACCATGCTAATGGCTTCATAATGATGTGCACTTAATTGAGGCATCGTGCGAGAATAATGGTAAAAAGAAACTGAAAACTTGTAACGGCAGTTTATAAATAACACACTGAGGTGTGTTAGAAAAGATGGAAGAAAATATTCGGTTATCAGATAAATAAATATATGTTAAAACATGTTTTTAATGAAAGTGTTGTGAACACCTATTACAACGCTCAAACTAAAAAATGAAATAGTGACGAATTTCTAATATAACCAAAATGAAGTCTGTGAATTATCAGGTCATTTTGCACGAAACTGTTCATGTAGCACGATTTTGAAAACAGACCACTTTCCTTTGCCTGCCAGTGTATATGTTCTGTTAATTTAAGACAATATATTTGTTATATAATATCGGGTGGGGGGAATTACTTCCCGTACTATTAGATGAAATGAAGTAGATTGCAGTAACATTTTATGCATTTGAACAATACATAATACATTTGATTTATTTTCGAACACATGGTCTGTCTTATGGCAAAATATAAACATAAATTAAGTGATTTTGATGAGGTTTATGTTTCATATCCAACAGGAGTGACAAGATCTTTAAATGAATTAAAATATGGATTAAGGCGGTCAGAAAAGAAAGTTGATTAGTTGAACGGAACGGATTGGTTATTTATAATTATTATTTTTTTCCTTCTTTCTTTCGTTTATTTCTTCTGTTTTCCAAACTTATTTCATTTTTCAATAAGTTCTATTTGTGGAACATCTCATTGCTTTTGTTTTGTTCCACGCACACAAAATAATATTATACAGTGGTATATCTTCTTCTTGTGTGTGTCTGTCTGTTCACGCGATAACTTGAGTAATTTTGTTTGGATTTCTTTCATTTTTGGAAGGATCGTGAAGACTAGAAATATAATTTCTGCTATTTTAAATCCAGAAATATTTATGAAAAATTGACGGAGTTATGGCCCTTTTTAGTTTTTTTGCCATTTACTATTAATTTGGCAAAAACACGCTGTGGTCACAACTTCAGAGTTAAGAATCTGAAATCTTATAAAGAGGCTCTTCTTGTGAAAAAAATTAAACAGTTTTGACAGAGCTATGTCCCTTTCATGATTACAGAATAATATAATACAATTGCATAATTATGGCGCACTGTTTCATTCTCAAAACCTATTATGTTATATATCTCTTTTTCACTTTCTCTCTCTCTTTTTGAGTTTTTTTCTCGCTTTCTCTTTGCGCGTGCAGTTAATGTTTCGAATCGTTTTTCAACGTCGACGAGATATGTAGAAATATCGTCAATCAATTTCGAGTTTTGGGTTATTGTGATCAATCCAGTTCCGAGTTTTAGTAATCAATAATTCAATCCTGATTTGTTAGGCTTTTTAAGAAAAGATTGCCGCAACTGAGACTCAAACTCCGGCAATTTTTATTACTGCGCTCTACCAATGGGACTAACGCAGTTCCCTAGGTAAGGCATTCAGTGTTTCGTACTACCACTGATTACGCGTGCTATGGACAGTTTTCGGCGTGACGTCAAACTATATATAATCGGCGTCATCAAATCAAATAGATAAACAGGAGAAACTTCTTTCTTTACTATTTCAACGATCAGTCAGCCCTTGACCAATACATGTTTTTAGTCTTGTTATGCTTATTTTATTAAATAAATTAAATACTGAAAGAAGTTCGCTGATTGAGTATGTAAGGAAAAAAAGACGGCAACGGACAGTCCAGAAACTGCAGACCACAAAACTATTATGGCTGTCAATGAACTACCTCTTGTAACAGTATAAATAAAATGATGCAATACTTTAAGGTAGATAAACGATTGCTTGTTCATAATCTGAGTGATGCCACTTTGTAAATATTGAGGAATTTGTTAAATCCAAGATGGCGGCCAAGGTGTCGTCCTATATGAATATATCAAAAAAATATAAAGGCTTATCTAGAGTAGCCACAACCCATTCAAAAAATACGAGTAAAGTACATGTATACATTGGTTTTGAGTTAAACATGACTCCATTCTACAAGGAACAACCTCCTGGGCAAGCTCCAATTGGAGAGCAGACCCAAAATCCCTACTGATTACAGCCCTAGCCCTCAGCTACTCTGTCGCCGAGTATTGCTCAGCCGTGTGGGCTGCATCATGCCACGCCAAGAAAATTGACCCGGAGCTGAATAATGCATGTCGCATAATAACAGGAGAACTGAGACCAACCCCCCTGTCAGTACTTTACAGATCAGCAGACATAGCACCACCTTACATTCGGCGGGATGCCCACACAAAGACAAAGAAACACAAGCAAGAGAGCGACATAAGGCACCCACTCTTCGACTAAGTCAGCCCAAGACGACGGCTGAAGTCCCGGAAAAGCTTCATGACCATGAGCAGCATGGACCCTAAACAGTCAACAGGTCTGCGAGTTGACAAGTGAAATGAGTGGGAACAGTCCTATCCAAACGATGCCATCCAAAGCCCAAAGGAAGAACTCCCCACCGGAACAAGCCTCCCCAGAAAATACTGGGTGACACTGAACCGGACAAGAGCTAAAGTGGCCAAGACTACACAAATGGGGACTTGCAACACCCAGAGCAGACAATGGAGCACATCCTAAGAGAGTGTGAGCAAGGAGCCACATCTACAGATCAAGACCTGAGAGAATGTAACCAGGCAGCCCAACTTAGGATTCAGAACTGGCGCGATAATATATGATTTTTAAACTCCAATGGCATTTGCAGTTCGAAGTCAAAACTAAATGCTTAGGGTCAGGAATGACAAAACTATGTTATACCTTTTGGGGGTTTTTCATCATCAACAAGCTAATCACAAACATGATATTTAAGTTACAATTCCAAAAGTCACTTTTACCATTATAGTATTACTTTTCGTGAAAGACTGGGCGCATAACTTAAAATATAGTTTCAATTGTTTTTAGAATTTTAGAGGTTTAAAAATATCTCTGTTTAAATATTGTTAAAGTTATGAAATTTTCATGCATGATTATGCTAGAAATTAGCTCAACATTTACAATGTTACTGCTAACACGTATAATTAGGAGTCTCAAAGTAATACTTTGTATTGATGAATTACTTTATTGTAAAATAAACTAGCTAGCTACATTGCAACAAAACAGTTCGGTACAACTGTCATAAGAGGGGACCTTTCTCGTCAGAGAAATTCTACTCCGAACCAACAGAGGGAACAGTTTTAACCTGCACAATCCGACACCACAGCCACCAGGGGGTAACTTTTTAACCTGCACAATCCGACACCACAGCCACCAGGGGGTACTTTTTTAACCTTCATAATCCGACACCACAGCCAACAGGGGATACCTTTTTAATTCCACACCTGAGTAGTTTGAAAGCTAGGACAATAGAGGGAACCTTTATTACAGCAAGCCTGATTCATTTTTATCAGAACTAACATATCAGAACGTTGACGCTTGGCTTCGTTGGGGAATAACTCACATTTTATGCGATCTCATTACTACAATGAATGCATTCCACTATCAATATGTGATGGATGTTGTATGATGATAGTTGACATATATTTCGGAGCAGACTGCCACCTGTTGTTCCTCAAAGAGTTACCGTACGTGCACTTCTTAAACTCTATGATATTTCCCAGAAATGCAAGCATTATCAAGTCAGTCAATACAATACATTGACTCTCTGCGAGCAGTAAGCGAAGAAACTGAACAAAAAATATAAATTAAGTGTCAATACTGCCATAAGTTGTGGTAGAATCATTAAATTTAATCTTGTATTGTTCATTTGCACCTTTGCTGCTATGGTCGTGCAAATATACTTGTTAGCAGCACATATATGTAACTGTATGTACTCGGTTACGTCGAATTGATCACTTATGGTAATTGATCGACGGTATATATAGGATTCAGTTATTATTCCTTCATTATCTGATTAAAATAAGAAAACTGTGAAGTCGCATGCGCCACCTAATTCGCGCACTTAAGCCTCGTCTATGAAAAATACACATGAATAGCGTTGAGTGTCTTTTATCAAGGCCATAATGTTAAAACAAACATAATTAGTAATACACATGTGGCCTCACAAGAGTTCATGGTAGAAAAAATGAAAATACATAATTCGGTAAACGGCCTTATCTGCCAAAAAAGATCAGTGTCCTTTACAATTTCTCAGAAATGGCTTCGCCCTCGCGTGGTCTTGTATAATATGATCTAGCATTTAGTCGAAGTCCCTCTGGACATCAAGACAGGGGCTTAGGCTGCTTCAGACCGCCAGAATAATACAAACGAATCCTGCAGGGTTTCTCTTGTGTGTGATACTCATTCAAACATAGAAAAAGAGAAAACGTCAGCAAAAAGTCGAAAGCTATTATATACCCCCACTTTTGAACAGCAATATCATCTCCTGTCTATGATAATCTATAGTTTACAACTGTGGTAATACGATGGTACCCCTGGGGTAACTACGCAAAGAAAGGCCAATACTGAAACGCTAGAAGAATATGGAGAATGTATTTATTATTGGATAATGATATCAAGACAAAAATAGGAAATTACACTGGCGTGTCCTTTGACAATGCTTTAGAAGTGTACCTTAATAGTAAAAACATTATATAGAAGTTTGGCACATAACTTGCTACATTTTGTTAATGTTCACTCCTACTGCCATCATTATTTTCATAAATGATAACGATGTTTGTCACTAGATTTGTTCTATAAACATATCCCTGTGTCTTTATTGACGATCATTAAGCAGAATTACTTAATTTGGGTGGTTATTTCTGAATATGGAAGTAGTTTGCCCAAGCTCTAAATCCTCTCGCTTTGATGGTATTCTAAGAACAAATTTGGTGTTATGACAAGTGTCAATAAGGGAGAATTTGTAGCGATGGCTTAAATTCACTTACTTAACAGGCACTTCAGGATTAAAGCTCAACATGATAAATCATGTCTTAAAATAGACCGTTTAATTTCCCGAAAACGAACCCGGGATATAAGAGAAGCGCTTCCTAAGCTACAGATCCCCAAAAAGCAAAACATGTAAAACAAAATGGTCAATATATACGTAGTTATTCTTTTTATGCGTTTTTATGATTAAGTGCCATTAATTTTGGACGAAAACTGTGGATTAATTAAATATCGTATTGTACTGATAACAGAATAACATCTTTTGTATTCACCTGTAATATTACAAAAAGGAAGATAAAACTTTTACAGGGGCGTTTATTTTTTTCTATATACTTTGATTTTGATATATCAGATGACTCGAATTGATATTTTTGTAATGAAATGTTATTCTCACATTTCCTTTTAAAACGTGATGCTGCAAAAAACAAACATAGTGAAAATATTGAGTATGAATCAAATGACACGTCAAGTTTACTTACTCCTGTGCCAATGGTCAACACTTTATGATAGAAAACTTGATGTTTATATTCGACGATACTTACAATAGAAAAAATATTTTTCAACCGAACTTCCATCGTTAATGTGCCTTGAGGTCAAACCGAGGTCATAACAGAGATGTCATTACCAAAAGTGTGCATGGTTTTACAGTACACTGCTGCATCATAATATTGGCATCATGACTTTGTAATTGCGTTAAGCCTTAGGGGGCTATCTCATGGTACAACAAGTTGGATAAAACAAGTTGGGTGAACTTAGGTAAAGTTTTTAGCAATAGAGATTAACGTTGTGCCTATCTCTCGAGCCAAAATTCTGTTGGCCAGCAAAAAAAGTTTTGCGTAGGTTGTGTCTGGGCACAAACTTGTTTGATGAACAACTTTATGGTAAAATTCTGTAAACCAAAGAAAGCAATGCAGCTTAACTCACGGACCAACTTGTTTGGTAATTAATCACATGTTCCGGACTTGGCTAGAGGGTCAAACGCAACGCATGACCTCATTTCCCGCAAAATATTATATTTTTGCCCTCACGTGTCTACTTCATAACAATAAAGAAGACATGTGTTTACCGTTCCCCTTGGGTTTCACTATTTGTGTACGTTTCAATGAATTTCATTTTTTCGGTTAACCACAGACATTTCAGTTTCGTTAGATATGTGTTTAGAAAAATCTCTTTGTTAA
>JAUUEB010339000.1:0-12572 GCA_032362205.1 Clione limacina
ATCAACCTGGGCACTTGGCCCAAAAAACATGCATACATTATCCTAAAATGTCTACTAAATTCTGGTAGTGTTCTCTTTCTTTTTTATATTACTTTATATTGAACGTTTCTGGAAGCACTTTTGACTTTTAGATCAGCTACTTACTGGTAACTTTTTCCCTTCATCTTCTGTTACCAACAGCTCATGAGGTTGAAGTTCGATTCCAAAGACAAAACGAAGTTCCTCTGGCAAATTAATCTGAACACGCCCCATTTTGGCCACAGCTGAGTTCTTACCCCGTAGAGCTTTCTGGTATTCCAGATATCTCTCTTTCGATGGTAGAGATCTGGCCCAGGTGCGACTGTTTTTTTTGGTGTTTCCAGATGACAGGGATAAGAAATGACCGCTGTTTCTGGGGTTGTCGTTGGTGGTGGTGTGGAAGCGGCAGAAGCGAGGCCGGGAGAGGGAGAACTGGTGTTGGTTGGTGGATTTTCCGTTGTTTCTTTGTTGGCTTTTCTGTGGATGAATGTTGAGGTGTTGAGTGCTGGTCTGTGATGTTAGTGTTTGTAACCAAAATATTACATGGTAATAATTCACTGAGGTATAAAGAGTAAGGATTTCATCTACAAAACAAATAGAGAAAACAAATCAAAAAACAAAACTGCAAAACCCTCAAGGCATAGCCGAGGTTCGAACCCGCCGCCTTCTTAATGTTAGGCAAATGCTTAACCAACTGAGCTAGGTGTGACACGACTTTGCGTTGATCACTCAGCTCTCTATCAATGCCGTTTGTAACCAAAATCTAACATGGTTATAATTTAATAAGGTACATAATATGAATGACCTTAAACTGGGTTCAATGGTTAAAGGGCAAGAAGACAGACTCCATCGGAAAGGTTAGCGTCAAGGGACATGAACATAATTCATCTTGTAGAAGTTAACTATACCGAACCGTGACTGTAACTAGTGACAAGAAGTGAAATTGACTTACAAGAAATACAGAATATTGTCTTGAAGACCAGGCACGTAGCCAGGATTCTGAAATGGGGGGGACAACTTTGGCCGAAATTTTTGAGATTAGTTATAAATGGTGCAAAATAAGGTCATTTTGCATATAAAATGGGAATCAATGGCCGCGATGCGACCGACATCTTTAAAAATTGTGCAAAACTAGAGCATTTTGGTTCGAAATGGGGGGGGGGGGCATTCCCCAATATCCCCCCTGGCTACGTGCTACGATCATCATAGTGCCAAGTGGCTTAAAGTTATGAGAAATCTTACCATTAAATAAAAAGGGGGGATAAAGAATACTTTAATGGGACACTCGAAAGAGTTAGCCTAATTTTTATGTAATTTCAAATTAATTTGCCCACATATATAGCTAATGAGCTCGACCACCCTGTCACACCACATTTTGGAGAAGGGACTAGGTACCAAACCAGATCTAAAGCGGGAAATCCTGACTAGTGCCCCTTCTTACAAGAAAGGAAACCTCTGCCTCACAGAAAACTTCAGCAACCCGCAATACCTAAACAGGAGGTCGGAATTGGCACTCAAATGTCGCCACAAGGCAAAATTTCGCCTCAACGCAATGAGGTAGGAAAATGTACTCTGTGGGGGGGGGGGGTGAAAACACGAACATGTCAGCAATTTTCGGAGAGCCAATCATAAATCGACATTGAGAAACAGCGGAACACAGAAACGAAGTGGAAGCAAATTCATTCACACCAGATCACCGACGACGGGGAGAAGTCCCAGAAACACACTGTCTGATCCAAGGGGGGTGCATCAAACACATTATTCAACGAAACAATACACTCTTGTCAATTTCAATTTAAACAATTAAGTAATAAAACATACTTTTTTTAGTTCGCATTTCTATTTCCTAAAGAAACACTACCCAGTGTGACACAACAACGACAATATATATGTGACAAAATGAAAAATGCAAAACTTTTGAAGTTTAAGAAAAACCATTTGTACAATCACATTTAGTGCGTTTAATTTACAGTGGTCACAGTTTTCAGATCATCATTATCATCATCATCATCATCATCATCATCATCATCATCATCATCATCATCATCATCATCATCATCATCATCATGAGTTTTCAAATCATCAATCGAAAATCCTCCGATCGATTTAACAATTTTTGCTCTCTTTCATCTTTAGTTTTTTTGCGTTACAATTTCATATGATAAGGTACTCGCCATGTAAAAATACGTACGTTAGTGCTGGTAAATCTGTCATGTGTTTTTAAGTCTGTCATGTGCTGGTAAATCTGTCATGTGTTGTTAAGGCCGTCATGTGCTTGTAAATCTGTCATGTGTTGTTAAGTCTGTAATGTGCTGGTAAATCTGTCATGTGTTGTTAAGGCCGTCATGTGCTTGTAAATCTGTCATGTGTTGTTAAGTCTGTCATGTGCTGGTAAATCTGTCATGTGTTGTTAAATCTCCTTATATATTGCCACAGGGCAGTAAGTCATTAAATCAAACAACGTCTAATTATTCTCATAATCATGATACAGAACTGGCGTTAATAGTTTCATACCCAGCAACTTAATGGAATAATCTTGAAATGTAGTATGGAGAGAAGTTTAATTTCACGACGTCTACGTTTCAAAAGTTAACGTCTGAAGTCTACATTCAAAATGTGCAGTCAGTGCTAATCAGTGCTATGTAATCGTTTTGGAAGTTTGTATTTGAACTTTATTGATAAACATAGATTATATAAAAACCTTATTCGGTGAATTCAGACCGAAGCAGATTTTTCAGAGTTAGGGGTATGGCTAATTGCTAAGATAAATATTTGAAACACATCTGCACAATGTCATGAACATTGATTTACTATAATAAGTGCATACATTGGAATCTTAATGCAAAATTATTGGATTTACCAACCAAAAATCAAATGACAATGTTTCGAGGGACTATGACCTCAATACCCTCGGATATTTGGTTACTAAGCTGTTGACTGTCTTGGCTGCTTTTTACGGGTTCGCTGTCTATCTTTATTGGAAGGTTTTTTGGTGTAAGTATATTCATTTCCCATAAACTAGTGACACATACAGAAAAACTAGCGTGATATAAATATCGTACAACACACGTTATAGACGATTAATGAAAAATAAATCGCGGGAAAATTAATAAAAAAGGAAAAAGTTAGAAGAAGTACTCATTGGCTTAAAATGTAGGGATAAAATACGCAAAAGGGAGTATTTATTCGTTTTGATCAAAAAAATAAATAGAAACTCGGTTTTCGTTTTAACTGGCATGCCAGATGTATTCCTTAGCATTCAATTCGACAAAAAACACAGCCAGCCTTATTCCCAATTTCCGGACGGTTAAACAGTGTCAAGTTATTTCAAATACCACACCATGCGAACATTCCCGTTGCATTCTAACCAAACAACATTATATTTCACTACTTTTAACTGATCATCACATTATGATTGGTAGTCTTAAGTACACTATCGTATAGGTCTTACACTATTAAGGAAGATATTGTAAGACAAACATTTGTTTAAAGAACTATAGAAGTGCCAATGAAACATTTGTGAATCAAACAAGACATAACAAAGATTGATTGATCGTGTAATGTTATTGTCTTGGCTTAAGTATCAGAAGTGCATAATTAAGAGTAAATAAAGATAATGATGTCAATGATCTTATAAATAATGTGGTATTACTCTAGTACCCGGTGGTAGGTACTTAAATACTACAAACTTACGAAACTGGAATCAGTGTGGAAGAAATTGCCGCCTTATCGGTCACTACATTGGCATCTCGGTGTTAATTCAGTAAAAGGATTAATTCTAAAATTGAAAATGATTGCCAGACCTACCACGATTTTATTGTTTAAGACTGAACTAATTTCTTCAACCATTTAGCCAACTAATATGAAAATCATCAATTGTGATCGTACGACAATGTTCGAGTTCAAGAATTTATATTCAATCATAAAAATATGAAGTGAAGTCCGTCAGCAATGTGTAATCCCGTAGGATAGTGATAAATTAATGTTTTGCCGCCATGCTTCCTACAGATTTATAAACTTCACAATACAGGTACATTCGTCATATAATTACTTGCAAAGTACCAAGTGTAAGTTAAAGGAAAACGACTGATAATTGAGACTTTTAATTTATGTTTATAAGTATGAACATGTCAAATTACCTTGTTAAATATCAAGTTGGATGAATTATTATGACTAGTTTTATCCTTTCAAAATAACCACACGTAAAAAATATAATTTGAAGCTCTATCTTTATGGTATTTAGTATCTTCGTTCTGACCATAACATTAAAATGACTTAAATTTAAAAAAATGACCCCGGACGTGAATTTCTTGTACATAGCAATCCAAGGCTATATATCTTAATATTTTATCATTTCTGATTCCTGGTAGCTTATTGAGTTTTCTTTCCTACATATTTCATTCATGTCCAAAAATAAACTTTACAGTTGTAGACATATTTTCTTGTTATCAAAGCTCTTCTTAAGATATCTAAATATATATCTTGGTTGCAACCCCTTTCATCACAATTATACACATCGTTCGTTGTTCCCTGACTCAAACATCGTGTGCTTTGTAATTCCATACCAAAAAGCAAATCAATTGCATGAAAGAGTTTGTCAAGTACAAAGATTCCAAAGGGCTCCAGAAAAAATTATAAGTGCTTGCGCATTATTAAGCTAATTGAAAACGGAAGTTACCGCAAGCTGTTGTTTTTAGTTGTTTGTATGTGTCTTTTTGTTTTTATGCTATTATTTTAACAAATATTTTCTGCACAACTCATGTACAAAAAGTACAAACTTTCGTCATTTTAATTAGAGATTGTTGAACACTTTCACCATTTTAAGTAATCTCAAAAATGTCGACAGTTTCGCGCCCATTTCTTTCATACTTTGCTCTTAATTGCTCTCATTTGCATCCTTTTAAACCAATCTTAAAAAATACGGTCGCTTCGCGGCCATTGATTAAATCCTACGTCGCCTTCCCCCCTTTCAAAATCCTGGCTACGCGCCTGATAATAATAAAAAGATGTCTTTCTCATGTTTATATTTCTCTCAGCGGACTCATTAACTGAGCAAGTACGCTGTTTTTATAGTTAAAATAATATTAAAAAAAGAGAAGATACTTGTTCAGGCGTACAATGTGCGAGTAAAGACGAAAAATCATGAGATAAACATTTATGCTTTGTAGCGCAGCAAATATTGCAAGACATTTTTAAGTTCATTAACATGATTTTTGAGTGTTTTACTCGACGTGGTATATTACTCAAAAACCTGCAAGAATTCATCTTCAATTTTTGAAGTGTGTACAGAGATTCGTCTTTCCATACCCGAAATAAAAAACAAACACTTGCGTGACCAAATGTATAGAGTGTAAAGAAATCCGAAGAGCTTTAGTTCATATAATTCAACACTAGTTTGCTTCTTGTCACATTATTTGCTGTCTATCTTTAGTTAAGCTTGTTAAAGAAATCTCTCATATTACAGAAGCACTCTTAGCTGAACTAATGTACATCTTCAGCCTATGTTCAGAAAGTCTGCGAGGACATTGGCTATACTGCTTAGTACATCATGTCTAGCCTAAACAAGTGACGACACATGTTGTCTTAACTTAGCAAGTAAGTGGCATCTTAAACACTCTAATCATAGTTTGAAGAAGAATATAAGGAAGGTGGTTTGGTGTAGGTAAATATTCTCTTAATATTCAATCCGACCACAGACAACCGCTCTAACTCCCTATATCCCGATAATGGGTGTCTATAAAATTACAAGGATGCATTAAGCCTTCTGGTTGTATCTCAAATCTATGCCTGACCTTTTCTTCAAGTACTCGTGATTGCTGTAGTTTGTCGTTATAAACAAGTTTTCCACAGACAGAAGTTGCAATAGTATTGACCTTACGCACTCAGGTACACTAAAAATAATTTCCAGGAAAGCTTTGTGACAGAGTCGACGCCCACACATTATTTGATACAACATATTTATGTGTCGGTAGGGGCAAAGATTGTATGTACGGTTATCGAATGAAATCTTTAAAGATAAATAAACTCCAACCATGTATATCTTATTGTCAACAGTTATTCTCACAGTTTACGCGTATGACTTGGTTATATAATTATTCTTAATAATTTCGGCGCACTCTTGAATCGAAAGATTCTTATTATTCATATTATTCATATTCTTAATAATAAGTTTTGTTGGCAAATATATCAATTTTAGTCATAATATCCTGACCATTAGAGCTATCCCAGGGTACCTTGATGTTCAAGACACGCGGAGGTTCCATGGACTTGTGTTTTAAAATTGTTTTAAGAAAAGCAGTTGCCTAACGAAAATGTCTTTTCTAACGTCAATCATGCCTGCCAGTCGAAATAATCGAGCTGTTAGCTTTTTCAATTTAACAAAATATATAAGACGGTAAGATAAAACTATTTATTTTCGTGCACGTGGCAACACAATCATTCCTAAATTGTCCTGATACATCTTTCACGATATTGTTGTGACCATTGATTATGAAAAGAAGTAAATGTTTAATGTTTGAATATTGGATTTATTCTTTGTCTAATTTCAGCAAAAGTGATGTTTCCGACGTTCATGTTGAATTTGTTGTATATATAGTTGTGTATTTACATCACTGACATATATATTGTATATGCAATGTGGGCGAATACACATTCTGACTCTGACATATTCTGACTCTCTTGCCTGTGACCACACTTGTTGTCATAGTACTTTCGGACACATATGTCCCTTGTCAATGTTGAGTGTGGCAATGTTTCTATATCGTCTTCCGTGATTATGGGAATTTTTCGAGAGGGAGAATTTCATAGGGGGAAGGGTATTGTAAGTTCTAGTAGGTTATAGGGAGGACAGGTTTGTTTTTTTCCCTTGTAAGATAATACACCGTACAGTCTTACCTTTCTTCCTCTTTCCATGCTGATGATTGCAGGGGTCATCGATGCACTAATCTTGGGAAGCACTCTTTATGGCCAATGATGTTCAACATGATGATCATCTTAGCAAGCTTCGAGAACTTCTTTCAAAAAAGAATGCTGAAAGCGCACGTGAGATGTTTGGAAGGTCATGCCACTGATTAAACCATTGCTCACCAAATACACTGCTTTCTTTGATGAGTGCAAAGAGAAGTCTGAGATGGCAGCATACTTTCTAAACATTAAGAACATGATAAACATATCGTTATGTTTCATCGTGTCAGATCGAGAAGGTCGGTGTGAGCTTCATGTATCCTGTGTTCCGACATCCATGGCTATTTTCCGAGAGTTCGATGCCATTAACAACCTACGTTATGGTTCGCGAAGGACGAACATCACATTATGGTTCATATTATCTGGAACAAATAAAAGTCTTGGGGCAACGCATCCACAACGCTGCCGGAGCTACATGATGTCCCAATTTGTTGTAAAAGATCATGTAGGATACTTCAATTCAGTTGCACCAGACATAAATTGGAGTAGTCAATCCAACGAGCGTTAAGAGCCAGAGTGGAATTGTTGGCCAGAAAAGAAATTCTGCGATTGTATTGGAGTGGGAACTGATCTTCCATGAAATACTGCTCATTCAGAACAACTTTTGAGAACCCACCAATAAGCGAGTGATGGATCATCATGAAACCAAACCAGCATGCACCATGAATTCAAGGGCAACAAAGGGGTCATTTTTGACACAAATGTATCACAACTTCTGGACTTTGTGCGAGCACAAGCAAATCCATTCATCGTCGAAAAATGATAAAATGTTAATTAAATAATATTTTATTTTCAGGGCAAACTCACATTTGTTGCTTGTGACAATCAGTGTTTCCTTTTTCTTCAATCAAGTGAGCCGATGGAGATTATTGATTCGGTTAGCACTAAAAGGTTTGTTAATATTGTTAACCACGTATTTTTGTATACGATTAATAATATAATAATAAACAAAAATAATAAGAAGAATAAGAAGAATAAAAAGATATACTTTATTAATTCGGAAGGTAATGACAATTTGTTTTGACACCTGCTCATAACTCAACTTGCATATTACAAACATTGACATAATATACATCATAAACACTCACATTAACAGAAATAACACATTAATAAAGCCATATGTTGCAAGATCTAAATCTTATTAATGCAAATATATGAGTCATTTTATATAATGTATTTTATATTATGTATGAATAAAATGAAATTATTGGAACTGATGAAAGGTAAATCCAACGCTGGGGTTATGAGAAGTTTCAAACAAGACATACGAAACATATAAGAAAATATCCTGATACATGATGTTAATCAATATATGTTAATTATTGTGTACAATTATTTAAAATCTAGGTGTTCGAAGAATGCATAGTTATGTGGCTTCATTTATTTGTATACTCTCGAGACTTGATGGAAACAACTTACAGAACAGATGGTGTCTTGGGTTTTACGATTGTTTATTTTCGAATTAAGAAGGTACCTTTTGAAAATGGCGCATTTCTTTCAATGTATTTGCTTTAAACGACACTTGTTGTTTTCAAAATTAAATTTAGAGATTCATACTAATAATTAGTCTTCCTGGTGTCAGTATACTGTGGCTAGGTAGGATATACGAGTAGAGCTAAAGCTTACATTGTTTGAGTAAGTAGATTAAAGTTACTCATACTCATTCCTGAGCGTTTGGTAATCAGGAGCTATAGTCCCGAATTTTCAGACAACGGCATCTGAGGTAGTTTATCTTTGCTTTCTTCGCCGTCTCCAATTTTAATTCCCTTGACCTACATAAGAAAGCTATTCATTTCTTAGCTGGCCACAGAGTCGACGAGGAACGTATGGTACACAAAAGAAGATAAAATAATTTGAGCCCACAGAGTTATTACTCTTTTAAATTGTCTTGGTTGTACGGTCGCCGATATAACCTTCCGTGTGATGATAGATACTTTAAAGACCAGACCTACTCTTACCTTTAGACATCATCAGCGATTATTTTTTAAATCATTTCATAAATATCACGTGATTATCGTTAAATTAATTTAGGAAAAACCTGCCAAGGCTTTTTTGCAAATTCAAGAGAAATGCTTTCCAGAGATAAATGAATCTTTTCCATCTGGCGCATTACAGCGTAAGATTTAAATTTAAATTTCGCTGACTGTGCCTTGTCGATCAAATTTGTTTGCGTAGTTCTCACTTTTTCAAAGTGAAATGACCTACCACTATTAGAAAGATAACAACTGAAATAATTGTAAAATAATCCTGTTATAAACTATTTCAGACAACAATATTTCCGATGCCAAAAATAGATGTCATATCTAGTAACTATCAACAATGACATTAAGGTTAACAACCTGACGTCAATATGACTAAACGTCCGGGTAAACAGTTAAGTTTAACTTTATCGATATCTCATTACAAATTATTTCCTACGACATTAGAGCACGTGATTCATCTTCCTGAAAAAATAATGACTCTAAAACTTCGTCTTGAGCCTAAAGCGATAACGACAAGTAACGAGAGTTCTAGCTTTAAGGCGTGATTTCAAGTGCTATAATTATAGAGTAATGAGGTTCATTTTATATCCTTGATTTCATAGTCATTAGGTTAAGCAACAGCCTTATGGTGTCAACATAAAACAATTCTTTCAAACCAATTTTGAAGCAAAACGAAAAAAACGGTTGATCTATAATTATAATTCATTGCTACTTTTGCATATGCATTCTTATAATATGTTAGCTTCGAGCAAAACATGTTCCCCTCATGTGATTTGTGTTTGTGTAAGTGGTCGCTGTCGATAGCACTGTTCAGTTGTCACTATCAATAGCGCTGTTCAGTGGTCCCTATCAATAGTGCTGTTCAGTGGTCACTATCATTAGTGCTGTTTAGCTGTCACTATCAATAGCGCTTTTCAGTTGTTACTATCAATAGTGGTGTTCAGTGGTCACTATCAATAGTGGTGTTCAGTGGTCACTATCAATAGTGGTGTTCAGTGGTCACTATCAATGGCTTGTATCTTTGTTCACTTAATTGTAAAAGGTACATAAACCATATTTTCAGGTCAAAACAGTGGTAAGATATATGCTACTCAAATACTGTTACGTGCCGCCAAACATAGGCTGTAGGTGGAGCATTACTCGCGCATACTATCGGGCATAGTGACCCCGGGCCGACGAGTAATATCACTAAAATATATAAATAGTAGGCATTATAGTCCGTTCCACACAAGAAACAAATATCTTTCCTATCATAATCGTTATTTCAAATTTAAACAGAATTTTGTGAGTCATGATATCGGTATTCGCCTCAACTAACCACTAAAAACTGTATCGATCGGTTGTCTATAAAAAGACACTTTTTAATTTGTCTGTGTTTGTCGTCGTACATTTAGTTGTTTTGGAGTATTTTTGAGAAACAAAAACACATTTTTCCACACGCAACTCTAAAGTTAAAAAAAGGAGAATAAAAAAGATTGTGTTGACACAATACAAATGGTATAGGTTACTTAGAGTAAAAGACATGGGGGGGGGGGTACAAAAACATAATAAACTTAGCGAGGGTCCACAACTTACCTTGTTTATTGATATCTTTCTACTACTACTTCTGCAATTTTGTTTATGGAAGGGACTAAAGACAAGACTGCTCCTTACACATGAATAGCGACCATACTGGAATTCAAATACCCGACTTTCCGCTCTTGTGGCGCTCTCGAGGCGAACATCTTAACTATTATTACACCCCTAGATTGTATTTATCTGTATAATTCAATGTAATCAATCATGCAATTATATTGTCATAATGTACGGGAACCATGATGTTTTGCGGGTACATTATTGCTTTGAATCGTCCATTGTGACGAAAAGGAAAGCGGAAATTATCGTCAATCAATTTCCGACTTTTGGGAAACTACCTTAAATCATTTTCTGAGGTTTGGGAAATCAAGAATAGAATCCTGATTTTTAAGGCAGTTTAAGAAACAATTGCCGCAACTGAGACTCAAACCCCGGCAATTGTAGTAATTAGCCCGACGCTTTCACCACGACGCTAGTGAGATACCGAAGTGAAAATCACAATTTTCGTATTTAATCTTCTACTACACCATTGGACGCAACAATAAAAAACGAAACCAAATCGCGCCAATTTCCTGCACCGAATAGCACATAATGTGAATATCTAAGAAAAGTGACAAGTAGGGTTGTCAATAAAAGGTCAGCCTTTGTCGAATAAACTTGCATATTATTCTTTGTTCTTCTTATTCTTCTAATTGCGATGGAAATTCAATTACAGCGTATAATAAAGAATTTAATCAATCTCACTATCTTACAAGTTGCACTTGTACATCATGAAATAATGAACTCGCAAGCTCGCTCATTATTACAGGATGTACGCGTGCCACTTGTAAGACAATGAGATTGATTAAATACATATTAATTTGTCGGGGTGGTTATTAAAATGCATGTTATGTTATGTATGTATGCAATGTATGACTGCAAATTGATGTCATGAACTGCCATTGTATACCATACTTTACTAAGGGGTTGAGTAAACCTATTATAATAAATTTTTATTTAACGTGATTATTATACGCGAGATTTATCGTGTAGATATGTCATCAAGGGAAATAAAATTCTTTTTTAATCGGCAACGGCATCAAGATTAAAAATCGTGACAATTTTGGCAATTTATGTCACAATTTGAGTAGTAAACAAAGAGACACAAAATGAGTTTAATGATATGATTCAAGATTATTTGTATAACGAGTACTTTTAACAAACTTTAAGGGGGAAAATGTCATTACTTTATTTTTATATAAGAAGACGCATGTGACACTAAAAGATATTTGCTGCTTGTGAAAAGCAGAAAGTATGCATCGAATTATGCTATAACACAACCACACACACAAACACAACACACACACACACACACTCACACACACACTCACACACATACACACACGCACACACACACAACACACAAAAACACACACACACAGAGACACACTTTTAATTTTTGATACGAAAAATATTGCCCTATACGTGTTTAGAGACAAGTAATTCGAATTCGCTAAAGCTCGTTGGAATACTACTTGACTCTAAACACTCAGAGGGCAATATTTTTCGTATAAAAAGATAGTTGTGTAATATTCACTATTTCTCTATTTTTACACAAGTAAAATAAGTACAACAGTGGTCTTCCTTGGCATAAGAAACATTTCAAGGTTATTTCCACTCAACTTAGTACTCTGTATTTTGATGAAAAAGAAAATGATGTAAATAATGTTACTGATGTTGTGTTCATGTATGCTATGGTGTGTTGAATATGTCATCCCTAAAAAAACGAAATAACATCCTGTAGCAAGAACAAACGCTGCAAAAAGATATAAAATAATCTTTTGGATGCAAAGAAAAAAAGTAAAACAACAACTTAAGAATGTTTATACTGTTCTATTTCTTGGAATAAAGCGACATGGATTCTAAACTAAGCTTAACTCAAATTGTCTTTACATGAAATTTGTGTCAGTAATTTAGAACAGTTCTAAATGACACTTTTCTCTCTCTCTCTCTCTCTCTCTCTCTCTCTCTCTCTCTCTCTCTCTCTGTCTGTCT
>JAUUEB010339111.1:0-12572 GCA_032362205.1 Clione limacina
ATGAAAACTAATTCCCCAGTGATTTCCGAAAATTCGGCGATCTCCCGGGGGATTTCCGAAAATTCGACGATCTCCCGAGGGATTTCTAAAATTCGGCGATCTCCCGGGGGATTTCTAAAATTCGGCGATTCCCGGGGGCGGGGTAAATCGGCGGCAGTCACCCTGTATCTAGATTGCTTTTGATTGAATAAATATGTGCTTTGTTTCAATTAGAGTTAAAGATTCATTTTTTATTGAGGGAAACAGAAATCTATAATCTCAATAAAGATTCTAGGAAAGTAACAGGCTAATTATCTTGTCAAAACAATAGTTAGAAGACTGAAAGAAATATTTAGAGTATTGTATATATTTATTTATATTAAATAAACATATAATAAACATATAAGAAGAGATGAAAAGTCTTGACGTAGAGTACTACTTTGTAGCGAAGTATTAAAGATTGTGACCAACTTTTAAGGAAGACACTGTGTTGGGAGGACCCCTCCTCTCATCAGTCCCTGGGTACTATGAGTGTTGGCCCCATGCTTCTGATAAGTTTTTTTTAACACAAGTGTAGTTTGAAACAAGTTTAACAAGACTTTTTCAAAATTGCAAGTTAGATACACAATGTACTAGAATATATTGTGAAAGGAAAGGGGGGGGGGGGGGGTTGATGGATGGGTTTTATGAAAGAAAGATACAGCTGTTTATAGGAAAATATATTTCTTTATTTCTGGAAAACATTCAAAATTTTTAACATTTGACAAAAAAATCACAAAACCATTTATGTAAATAAACTGGATTGTTTATCACAATATTGGACATCCAGATTAAAAGTCACAAATGCCAACAGTGAATGTCATAACAAAGTAAACAAATTTATAAAACTTAAAATTCTAGCATAAGCACATCTTTATTTTGTAGTACTCATCAAACTATGGATGTTCACTTAAGTACAACATGACAGTCATCACTGAACAAGTCCCTTTGAAAAAAGACATATGCAGCAGTTACAAAGTTTTTGTAATATTGTGTGCATTTCAAAGGAAATTAATTTCCTTTTCAAATGTAAATATTCACATTAAAAGATACCACTTTATGATATGTAAAATTGCAAATCAATAAAGCAATAAATAAAGAAAATGTAGGATAACAATCATAGTTAATGCAATTTATGTATCAATAGATGTATAAGGTCTATTCCACACAGTTGTAAATAGTGGAACTTGAAAAACTCTAACTCAATGGGTTTCAAAAAGTAGTTTAACTTTTCCCATTGTATATAAACCTGAGTAAAGAAAAAAAGTGGCATTCACCCATCATAAACAATAAAAGCATGCACAGCATAAAAGAAAATAATGTGCATGCAGTTTACATACAAATAAAGTTACTTCCCTTCTACACATTGTACAGAGTAAAACCCTCAGTTACAACAACTTAAAATATTATGTACTAGCGACTTCGTTAAAATTAGCTAAGAAGACGAAGTAGAAGATGTAGAAAGTATCCAAAGACCAATTTTCCCTACGGTTTTCAATAAACTCATTAAAAAAAGAGACCGACCTGCAAAACTCAGGGGCTTTGCGCCGTTAGAAATGGCGCTTCGCGTCAACACTCCCACAGTGTGAAGTATTACAAAAAGAAGACAGCATTGAATAAATCATATCCTGCTTTTAATGCAACCTAAATGCCTTTGGTCTCTAGGAAAAGAAACCATATCGGGGCGTCAAATATGTGAGCTTCATTTTAAAGTTGGTAAAGTTGGTTAAAGTTGACGTCAAATCTTAAAGGGACTATCCCAGGGCACTCTCCAGTATTACACACTGTAGTCGACAGACAGTTCCTTGCTTTGTAAGATGCCCGTCCCGAGATGGTCCCCTTTATGAATCATATCCTGCTTTTAATGTAACCTAAATGCCATCGGTCTCTAGGAAAAAAACATATCGGGGCGTCAAATATGTGAGCTTCAATTTAAAGTTTGTATTTAAGATTTAACGATTACCCAAGCACCAAAATAGACGCCAAAGCTTTAAGGGACTATCTCAGGGCACTCTACAGTATTACACACTGCAGTCAACAGACAGTTTCTTGGTTTGTAAGATGCGCATCCTGAGATGGTCCCCTTTCACCTTTATAAATCATATCCTGCTTTTAAGGCATCCTAAATGCCATGGGTCTCTAGAAAAAAAACATATCGGGGCGTCAAATATGTGAGCTTCATTTTAAAGTTTGTATTTAACGATTTCCCAAGCACCAAAATAGACGCCAAAGCTTTAAGGGACTATCTCAGGGCACTCTCCAGTATTACACACTGTAGTAGACTTGGGTGGCGACATCTTTGACAGTTTGGAGTGAAAAGGAACACATACATTAATTATTACCGATTGATAGGTAAAAGAAATATATTTTAATGATACAAAGAGGGATATATTAAGGTAGTTTTTACTTAGTTCGTTATATCTGAGAATTCGTTAAAAGCAAATTCGTTATAAGTGAATTCACCTGTAATTATTTTTAGTAAAATAAACCCAAATGTCATTTGACTTGATGAAAAGTTATTTTTTCTTTATTCAATTTATACCCGACTGATCTCAAACAACAAACTTTATACTTACAGTCTGGTTATTATGTATGAATAATCATAATAATAATTGAATTTATATAAAACTTTCGCTTATGAAAGCTCAAAGCACTTTACAATAACAATGGAATATATATGATTAAAAATCAATAAAAGGCAATGAAATAATCAATAATGTCATGGGAATCAACAAATAATCATGATAATAATAATAATAATAGTGAATAGTCTTGTTCATTGCATATTCACTTTCACACAATCTTATTTAGGAGTCTTATTGTCTCTGAAACACATGAATTTCTATTGAACTTCTTTGTCCAATTTCATATCACTCCTTGCTTCCTCAGACAAAAGTTTATGTTTATCCCTATTTTGTGGAATGTGAATAGGTATGGTCCCATTTCCAGTGTAATGTTGGATGTGACTGACTCCCTGTCTCTGACTGTCTCCAAACTTGACTAGGTCCCAGCTCATTGCACCATCATATCTATGTTTGTAAATATAATCAAACATTTGCACAATAGTCATCCCACCACCTCCCTGTTCCCAGAACTCTCCAACTAGGATTGGCTTTTCCATGTTGTAGTCTTCAGCTGAATGCTGAAAATATTAAGTACAAAAATATACATGAATATACCATAATTAACAATACACAGGTTTAAAGTAGAGGGCAAAATATTGTAACATGTCTAGGGGGGGGGGCGCAAAATTTGCTGTTTTCCCAAAAGCCCACTCCCAAACTTTTTGGTTTACTCATGGTGCTGATAACAAAAAAAATCAAATAATGGCTCATCCTTAAAATGACTACAATTCAAGCCACTTTTATCAAAATCACAAAAATTGAAAACAACCTGAAAGGGGTCGTTCAGAATTGTCACAAGCGTACACAAAGTAATCTTTTTCATGACATTTTTAGTTCTTTTTAGGGCTTGTACCCCTTCCCTTGAAACTATGTTTGTACGCTTGTGAAAATGTTTGAGGGCCCCTTAATTCACCCATTTTTAAGTCAATAAAATATAATCTTTTGTATTATATCAATAAAAAACATTTTTCAAAATTGTCTGTGTTTCAAAACCATTTCCTTATAATGTGGAGTCTCTATTGTATCACAAAAATGTTAATTTAATGAATATTCAAAACAGTAAACAAAATGTTGAATACAGTGCTGCTCTCTTTTATCTTTTATTGACCCTGTTCTGTGAGTATCAATTAGTGCATGAAGCCATCTTTAAACTTCATGAAATTAGGAATGAGTTGTCAGTAGCATTGTTAGCAAAAATGTTTGTCGGATGAGATCAGACTGTGGTGCTAAAAAAGTCATTACTTCTTCAGATATTACAAAAAGTAAGTATAAACTTCTTATTAGGTTTGAATCAAACTAATTACTATAATCTTTCTATTTATCTTTTTCACTCTGCTCTGGTTTGCTTGTTGCTCTGAAGGTGGATTGGTACCAAATAAGATGGGCAAATCAGTACTGTTAATGATACTATTGTTTAGGTAGCAAACCAAACTTATTGAGTACTAAATAGTTTCTAAGACTTAAAGGATATTACAAAAAAAGATAAATTTGATCAGAATTTTCAACAAAATAAAATAATCAAATTGATGAAAAAAAAGCTTACTCTATCTTTGTGTACTGAGTGCAGCAAAAAAAAACTGTTCCTTCTAATTATAATCAAAGGAAGGTAACTTGAAAACCTATTTCTGTGATTTGTGATCAAAGGGAGGTGACTTAAGAAATATTTTCTTTTTTACATATTTATTTCCCTTTTCATATAACAGTATCGGTTAAGTTTAAGATACTCAATAATGATTTCTCTTAAACAATACAATTACCTCATTGTGGACAGTATCTTTTAGTGCCCATCCTTAATACCTAATATCAACTTATACAATTTTTCCCATATTGGCTGGTTGGACCTTTGACTGATGTTGTAAGATACACTCAAGGAAATGGTTTGATATTTACCATGAGGAACACATTACTCTAGCCTGTTTGCATATCGCTTTTGTATTCTGTTTAGAACTCTTAAAACCCAATATTGATGGCGTTCTATCAAGCTGATTTACTGCATATGGTTTGAGAAGAGTCTGACAAGATTGAAACCATTATGTGTTGTAAGCACCCAGCACACATATCACTACGCCACCAGGACCAAATCAAGTATTTTTTATCATGTGCTTATTGATGTCAAATTTACTTTTTGAAAAATATTGCAGCATAGGTGGATTCTCTTATCTAATCCTTCTAGAACTAACAAAATACTTAATTAAACTTCTAAAACACATAATAGTAAACTTACTTTGAAAACAGCATCCCCAAAGAAGACTCCATCAAAGTCATATGAATGATATGTGTAGAAATCCAGTGTTCCCTTGAGAAATAAAGTGTCTTACATTATCTCAAAATAGATCTTAATAAATTTGTCTTGTAAAATTTAATTCGAGATATTTTGCCAAAAGTATGTGAGCAATTCCTTATACAGAAAAAACTTCTGTTCAATCATAAATTTATAAGTTTGAATCTTTTCCCAAGCAACAAATGGTATGTATGTATGCATGTAGATTTCAGTTGTGCATTTACCACTTCTCTGGCATTTTTAAAAGCTGCAGGCGACAAATTGCAAATTGGTAATCTTTCACTAAAAAAAGGGTCCTCATTTAAAATCTGTTGAATTATCTTTTGTTTATATCTTTTATTCAATTAATCACTGTTCAATCATACTGAGTAAAGTTCAAAGTGCTTAAAACATCATAAAGCTTTATAAAAGAAAATTAAGGAAGATACTTCTCAAACATTGTTCATCAGGTTTGAAAGTATTTAACATTTCATAAATGTTAATCATCTTTAGGTCGTGAAGTGTTTGTTAGTTTTTAGTGTTCATCCCATTTAAAAAGTGTTCATCATGCTTTAACAGTTATTATCATTTTAATAGAGTTCATCAAATTCAAGCACTCACCTTTGAGCGTCCCCCAGCCTCCAGAAGACAGCTGTCAGCATAATGGTTGATCAGGTGAAAGCTGTCAGTACAGGATATAGGTTTCCACACACCGACTGTAACAAGAGCTTGACTGTCAACCCGTTTGATTGCATCTGCCTGCCAGTTGATGAACCTACACAAGAGGAGTGAGTGATGATAATATTACATGTCTTTATAACTAAATTAACACCAGTTAAATAAAGCACTTTTATCAATTGTTTACTTTTATCCTGGAGGGTAAGCATATCAGCAGTTTATTTCCTGTTAATTGATAAAGAAAAATCAAGCTCCCAAGTTCCTTCAGATTATTCTCATCACTGAAGACTAGAGAGTCCTTGTCATTCCTGACACAAATGTCTCCAATGTTTGTTTTGTTTTTTCAGTTGCTTGGCAATTCAGAAAGTTGTCTTTGCTGGTCAATAAATATCCTAAATGTTTTGCCACAACTGCTATTTTTCTTCCTGAATTTTCCTCTTTCTTTTTATGCTTTGAAGAATTTCCACAGATTTCTATTCTCTTTGACAGCATCAGCAACCTAGAGGAAGGTTTGTTCAGCCTTGAACATACACTGTTCAACATCACTGAGAAAGTATGAGGTATTACAAAGAAGCCTGCTCTGCAAAAATTGACTCAGTGGTGTGACACAATGTGGATGAAGCTGTCAAAGAAAAATCTGGAAAGAATAGAAGAAAAAATCTGCAGCATTGACCACTGTAAAGCAAAGAAGGCAGTTCATAAACCAAAAAAGCAGCTAAGCCAGTTCTGAAATTTGTTGACTAGAAAGGACTAAAACAATACCTTTTGTAGCACCAAGCAACTTAAAAACCAAAACATAGATATCATACATGAATTAAGAATGACAAGAGCTCTTTTTGGAAAACTATCAGAACTTATTAAATGAGGATTTCAAATTGAATAAGAACCACCTAGACCATAAAATGCAAAGGTTGCCTTTCCCCAAGGATAACGCAAGTTGCAGGCAAGAAAACCCTGAAGAAAACGAAAGATAGCAAAGCAGCTGGTGGTTTGGGCATTCTATCTGAAATGGTAAAAGCCTCAGGTTAAGTGCCAAGTGCTCATCACAGTCCTGTTCAACACCATTGTGAAAAACAACAAGCGACTGGAACAAGAGCAATGAAGGGTGAGAATTACAGGGGGCTCAAGATGCAAGAACATGTCATGAAACTCTTTAGGGTTTTGTAGATACCCATACGTGATGCAGCTGACATTGATGCCATGAAGTTTAGATTCAGGCCTGGAAAGGGTACCATGGATGAAATATTCATCACATGTGGGGAATAAGTAATATTCCTTGCCTAGAAAAAGGTTGTGAAGTAAGCAAGGTCAGTGTTGATATCAGAGTGGTGATTTCTATGTACAGGATCGCCAGAGCGCTGTGAACATCAATGGCATCACTGGTGCATCAACGTTGTACACCAAGGCTTAGACCTAAGCCCACTGCAATTTATCTTTGTAATGAAGGCCCTATCTAGAAACTTCGAAACAGGACTCCACACATGATTCTGCAAAGATCAACAGTAAACAAAGTGATAAGAGCAATGTGGAAAAGCTGATGCTGACCGAAGGCAGTCTCAAAATTGTGGACAAGCTTTGCTGTTTCTGTGACATATTTGAAATAGGTTAAGGTGCAAAGTCATCAACAATTTTCAGGGTACAGAGCGTATAGAAAAGTTCAGAAATCTGCAGGCACTTCTAACGAGCATTGCAATGTCACTTTGTACAATGGAAGCTCTGTACAGGACCTGCGTAAAAAATGTTGTGATTTATGGTGGAAGAACCTAGCCTGTAAAGGCTGATGATATACAGAGACTCCATCAAAATGGCATTGATTTGCTAGATGTACAATTTCTCCCTCAAAGACTGCCCTTCCTCTGCAACACTGAGGTGCCAGCTTTGTGTTAAACCAATCACAGATGTGTTGCAGCAAAGGCGCCTGAGATGGTTTGGACACATGGAAAGAAGGTTTTTAGATTGATGGTTCAAAAGGGGCCAAGACCTAATAGCCCCTGGTGCTGATGCACACGATCTACCCTGACAACATGGAACATGCTTATCTCTTAGGATCCGAGGGTTAAGTACTTTGTCAGGAGCTGACCCAGGATTTAGACGGTTGGATTTTGGCAATTGCATAGCAAAGTACAACCAATGGCGTGCCATGAAAACATGGTCTATAAATTGATGATGACGCACATTTTGAATTTGAATTTTGATTTCCATATTGTTACAATAAGAGCAAGGGTGAGGGTTAAGTGACACATTGTTCACTTGTTTATATGTATTCAGTGTGTTACCAATCTGTTCTCATCTAGAACTTGTCTATTTAGAGTCATGTCAGTCCAAAATGGTTTAGCAAAAACCAGTAACTAACTACTCCTATGAAAGGAGCCATTGGTACCCAACTACTGACCTCAATATATCTTTGTAATCAAATTTCCTCCCAGCCCAGCCCATGCCAGAACCAAACAATGCCAAAGTGTCATAGCAGCGTTGTTTGGAATACTGAAAAGGAAAAAAACATAGCAGAGAGTGTACAAAAATAAATAAACTGCAATAATTGTAAAAGAACCCTTAAAAGGTCATCCTTCCTCATCGAGAATAGAGATTGCGTAAAGGGTTTTAAATTCCATCATCTCATAGTAGGTTATATCGGCGGCCGGGCTTCTCAGACAATTGTATGTGTTCCCATACATTTAAATTTAGGTGGTAGAGTATAGCACTACTCCTATACTCTTCCCAGTCACAGTATACTGTCACCAGACCAACCAGTCTTAGCATGAACTTCAAAATTCAAGACTCAAGGATAGACCGGTATTAAATTTCAGTTAGGATTTGAACAACTGTCCTTCCGCTCCAGAAGCAGACACCTTAACCATTAAGCTATTGTGAGATAAGGCACCTTGTTTGGCTAGCTGTACACCTATTAGGAATGTAAAAGCCAATGACATTGCGCAAGTCTATTATTAGTTGCCATTTGCCACTTTAGCTGATTCCCCAATCAAATTGTGTTCATGATACAGATTGACCAACAGGCTGCCATTGGTAATAATCTATAGAAACTCTGAAAATGGCAGCAAGATTTATAGTTTAGTCTGGAGTCATTGTAATAAAGGCAAAGAAGAAGAAATATCACTATTTTGTGGTTGGAGTCCTAAAGAGATTGTTGTACAAATTTGGTATTGTTTTAAACAATATCTGAAAAGTACATCTTTCAAAGTATTTTTTTGTTAAAGCTTCTTTATTTCTTAATAGATTTTTCTCATTTCATGTTGATAAGTTATACTTTGATTATGCTAACAATATGTCAATACACATATAGAATTTGATATGCTTCTAATTATGTCTGAAACAAGTAAGATAAAGCTAGATGCCACTATAGTGATGATTTTTTAAACTGCAGCCAACAAGAGATAAGGAATTGAATATGCATGATGATTATCTGAGATTAGTGACCCTGTTCTTAATTTTGCACTTTTATCTTCCTAAGAAGGCGTGACTATAAGGAGTCAATCAAATTATTCCTGTGTGACTGGAAAGTGTTAAACAAGAGTTTATAAAACAGGATTAGTTTTCTTCATTTTGCTCTTGATATCTTTTAGCGCATGAGAATGAAACAAATACGAGCAATGAGACTTCATTTGCTTCATTCCTTGATGATATGATTCTTAAAGAAAAACAAAACATAATTTACTTTTCTGTCTGGAATAAGAAAAATATGGACATCTTCAACATAAAGAACAAAGATCAGAATATCTGTCCTTATATAACCACAGAACTTACCTTGCCAGGAATGGTTATTCCTTCTGGCTCATTGATGATGTCCCATCCTGCAAGTGCTGGATGACCTTTGACAATTGTCACAAGAGGGATTAGTACAACATTGAGATAACTCTCCAGTTTGCCTGTGTCCTGGATCAGCCCATCCAGTTTGGAGTTATTGGTCTTGCCACCATCAAGAGCACCATTCCAAAGGGTGGGGATTACAAGAAGATCATTACTGCGGAGAGTCAAAGATAAGAACCAAGAATCGAGAATGTATCAAAATGTTGCACATGATATGAGATGATGACCTTTCACACAAATATTGATTGACATTACGAAGAAAACAGCAGAAAAATGAGCTTAGAATTATACCTCACGTAATAAAATACCTGTCCTAGGACAGAAAATTTCAACTTTGATTATTTGTAAAAATATTCCATTGACTGAAAGATAAGCAGAAAAGGAACCACCCAGCCATATTCATGACCCATAAAGTCCTACCTTGAAAACTGTCGTTCTTTAAATCTAGATTACAGTTAACAACATTGAAACAGAAAACTTTCAAACTGAAAATAGCAATAAAACTAACAAACTCCAAACACAATGCTGATAAACTATGTCAAAATCAAAATGGTTCTTTCACCTTAATTAGAAATTGAGTATCTTGTACAAAGAAATAAAGCAATCTATAGATTGTTTTAAATTACTGTTGGTTATGGATCAAAAAGTCAGAAAAATTGTAAGCAGAAAATTGCTTTGTTTCAAGATCCTTCCACAGTACTTGTAGCATAGATAACTATTGCAGGCTTAATTGTTTCACCAGTTCTAAAACACTAACTTGCCAAACAACCAAAAAGAAAGTCTAAGCTGATCTCCACTATAGGCAGTGAATGTCTATGTAAGATTGCTAAGGCTTGGCTCCCTTGTATAAATATTTCCAAACATTTGTTTTGATAGGACTGATTGGAAAAAGCTTCGCATGTACTAAAACTTTACAAATTTTCTGATCAGATGGTTTTTACCCTTTGACCAAAATACTAAGATTAACATAAATATGTGTTAAGGAAAGTATACATTGTTCATACAAGTCTAAATAGATATAATATAATGTTGCAATCCCTTTGATTCATGATAGAATTAATACCTCTGGGCAAGATTCAACATGTCTACAAATTCTGAGAGAAAAGTGCCTTTTTTATCTGTGGCTGTAACATAACCAGAGTCATCAAAAAAAGGAGTATTTTGTCCTCCAACATGAATCCATATTCCTGAAATAGAAAATAAATTAAGAACTTAATACATTTTTTTAAGAACAGAGGTTTTGTTTATTTTTGGCACATCACAAAATGTTAATAAAAAAAGCCATTTGGAATATTAAATGAAATAAAATCCTGACTTAGTTTCTATACCAAATTTGATCGATATTCATTCATAGATATCAAACTTGTATGTCATAAATTAGCAGGGGTGTATATTCTTTCAAAATCTTGAAAAGATTCCCCAGCCCTCTTGAAAACCTTCCCTTATGAATTGTTCATAACAACACACTTTGACTCACTCATGCAATTCCCTCCAGCCTCATGCAATTGTTTCATTTGTTCAGCTACCTTATCTCGGACTGTTGACCACTGATCATTACCAAAGTCTTCCGCATATTTGATCCAGGGTAGATTTCCTCCAGAAAGAAACATGTGTAGCCCATTGTACATGAACTTCTTTTCTTTTATGTAAAGTCTATTCTGTGGACCATCTGAAAAACATAAGCAGCAAATTATATTCTGAACAGACATGTGACAGTTTTTTTGCTGCTTTTTACTTTCTTCAAAGTCTAGAAATCCAGAAATTAGAACTAAAAAGATCAAACAATTGACAACTTTTTTTTGTTATATTGGAATGGTTGTCTGTTCTTATATTGAAGGGTTTCTTCTGGCACCCTAATTTTGTTGGTGCTTCATTGATAAAATGTTTTTGTACAGACCCATTTATGCCTTTGAGTTTGACACGTTAGAGGTATTTTCAAACCAGTTTTGTTGATAGTTTAGGATAGCATTATCTTTTGACACTTATTAATTGAGAGCCAAGTGTTTTGGGGAATGGTGATATCAAGTTATGAATAATGTATCGTAAGAGCAGACTGTTCAGCGGACACTTATTGTTGACGTCAGATACCAGTAGGGTTAAAGCATCTGTGGTGAGAACCCAGCACTAGGGTATTGTTCTCTAGAGCAGGCTGTATGAAAAAACCTCAATGGTACACATTTTTCAAGGTAAAAAAATGTGTAAAGCTATCCTGATATGCGATGACCCCTCATGCAATCAGATTTCATTATCAGTACTTGCATGTCATGTCCTCTAGATCCTGTCTTTTTACTTTGGTAGGCAGGTTCCTATTGAAATTCAAAATGAGTGGATGATAAAAACATGTTCAATTTAACTTAGGGTCAGTGTTAATACTCAGCATATGAGTCTACTGACTTAATCATAATGTAAGTGAAGATCACAAATTAAATTCTAATAAGAAGAAGTTTAATATTTAATAAGAAGTATACTAGAGAAGTCACCAATAATTTCCTGGTTCTGAGACATCACAAGTGTCTTCTCTATATTTTTGTTTAGAAGAATGCAATGAACTTCGGCAAGCTCTTGAATCACACTCCACTAGGCGGTAGATTGTGCATAATAATTGCATACCATTCTGATTGACGTAATTGAAACGCCCCATTAAACACTGATTAAAAACTTGGTGAAAATATTAAAGTGAAAGTGAAAGTAAAAAGAGTAACTTTTCCAGGTAAGTAGAAAGGTAATGATGACTTCAAGATTTATAATAAGTGGTCCACTTAAGATTTTGTTTTAATCGATTTCTTTCTTCTTCTTCTTCTACTTCTTCTTCCTCTTCTATCTTTTTTAATGTATGCACAAATTTCATGACAGTTAATTTCTAATATTCGAGAGAGAGTTGAAATCGTTAATCAAGTGTTAACATTGAACATTTTATACGAAATTACTGTTTACCCAACATGTGCAAGCATGATATGTCAGATGTACATGATACAGTGTGTAATATTCGTTACTTTAGCAGCGGCGGCTCGTGACGATTTTGACTGGGGGAACATATTTTGTTTACGATTGAAAGAGAGGGAGGGAGAGAGGGAGAGAGAGAAAGAGAGAGAGGGAGGGAGAGAGGGAGAGAGAGAAAGAGAGAGAGCGACCGAGAGAGAGACAGAGAGAGAGAGAAAGAGACAGTG
>JAUUEB010339222.1:0-12571 GCA_032362205.1 Clione limacina
GAAGAAGAGAAAAAACAAAAAAGATGTAAAGAAATCTTCGGGGGGGGGGGGGGGCATAGAAAAAGAAACAAAGATAAATCCACACGTGAGGGCACGGGCCCCCCAGAAAAAAATGAAAGAAAATTAAGAAGAGAGCTGGAGGTGAAGAAAACAGAGCGGGGGTGGGGGGAAGCAAAAAAAGTTACAAATGGTGACATGTAAAACTAAAAGCATAGCAAATAACATCAAAATACTGCTTCCTTTTTAAGTATTAATGACTACTTGATATTTCCATTGAACATCGTCAGTATATCCGACAAAATATTTGATACATCAAAATACATAAGTAAATTCATTGTTTTTAACCAGTTTTATTATTGTCTTTTAAACGTCTCGTGAATGTCTTTTGGAAATAATTTATAATTTTTTTTCAGTGTGATTTAAATCAAATTATAGTTCTCAACATTGTTTGTTCTCAAGATGTGACCACAGCGTTGTTATTGCCAAATTAACAGAGAACATATAGTAAAAATACTCAAAAAGGGTCATAACTGCGTGAATTTTTCACAAATATTTCTTGATGTAAATAGCAGACATTTTATTACCGTTCTCTACCATACTTTCTAAAATAAAAGCGATCCGATGGTAGGTTTAGGTAGAATGAGGTAGGGGCCCTCACTTCTGGGCCTTGGGTCCCCCACATGCTATAGACGGGCCTGGCACTAGACCAAAATGGCATCAACGTAAGTTCATGTCTGGTCAAGAAACGAGAGGTATGATGGCAACTTTGATGGGCCGTGTTGTTGTGACCATGGCTCATGCATGTACCTACACACAGTAATGTAGGTGTGATTTCCGGCTGTTTTCAGAGATTAAGTTTTCAATTGTTGTCACCCTTCGAAGCCTCTCATATAAATTTCGCGTTGTAGTGGAGTTAATCAAAGATGAAAAACAAACTGGTGCAGGTAAAAATTTGCGTAGTAGCAAATTCGCGTAGCCCGAAATTCGCGAAGTAGCGTTTTTTTTAAACAAAGAAATATAAGGAAAATCTAGTGCTTCGCGCAAAATGGCACTGTTGCCTAAAATTCTGAATAAGCATTATTATTATTATTATTATTATTATTATTATTATTATTATGTAGAAGATGATGATGTTGTGTAAACGTGTTTAAACTTGATCACGATCACAATAATGACATATTTTTCAAATTATTCTTTCCTTTGATTTCAGAACAAGTAATTCGGGAGATGAAGAAGGTCAAGGACGTGTCACTAACCAATCAACGCAGTCAGCTCTAAATATGACTACAACTCCTGTATATACAGACGGTGATGATAGCATCACATTGACAGATAAACAACTAATTTTCATCATACCAAGCATGGTTTTAATTTTAGCCTTTCTTTTATTTGTACATATCTTGTGTTCGATTTGGTGTATACTAATGAATAAAACAGAACGTGATCTAAAGGATGAGGCTCTTTGCCTTATCGGTAAAAACAGTAAGACAAAGTTGACTGCGTTCGAGCTTTAATCGAACGAACGAAACAATCAATGGAATATAAGGAAAATAGTCTCGGAAATGTCTGTAGCCGACAGTGCTTCTACAATGGTGACTGGTGACTACGACAATGGTATCCAAGTGACTACGACAATGGTATCCAAGTGACTACGACAATGGTATCCAAGTGACTACGACAATGGTATCTAAGTGAATACGACAATGGTTACCAAGTGACTACGACAATGGTATCCAAGTGACTACGACAATGGTATCCAAGTGACTACGACAATGGTTACCAAGTGACTACAAAATGGTATCTAAGTGAATACGACAGTGGTTACCAAGTGACTACGACAATGGTTACCAAGTGACTACGACAATGGTAACCAAGTGACTACGACAATGGTTACCAAGTGACTACGACAATGATGACAAAGTGACTACGAAATGTTTTTTGAAAATGTTGCTCAATGTTTTTTGTTTGATTTACTCAGACATCATTGTTTATGTAAACGTTATTGGTATCAACAATATGAATATAAATTATGTGTCTTTCTATCAGTGTTGTGGTCGAATAGAGTAGTATACTACTCGAGTAGTACGCATTAGCACGTTTGACTACTCCTTATCTACTTGAGTAGTCGCATAATTTGTTGAGAAGTACTCTACTCAAGTAGTCGGCCCACACTTTTCGAAGACTACTCTACTCAAGTAGTCTTTGAGTAGTTGGGAAAAATTAAGTGATTGCCTTTAATACTTTTTGCGTTATATTTCTGATCAATGTTTCTTAAACAGTGATTATTTTTTAATTAATTTTATTTTTTATACAATTGTTTGATACATTCTTTAATTTTCTTCAATTTTGGTACAGGGTAATGTAAATAATGCAGTAATCTTTCAATTTGAAACCTTTAAATTTGTTCATTCAATGATAAATATTTTTGTGACTATTTGAAAACTCTCTACTTTTCTCTAATCTGTTCAAGTATTCCACCGAACTACTCGACCACAACATTGCTTTCTATCATCACATAGAGGTGAGAAGAGAATAAAATCGAGTGATAGAGGAATAAAATGAAGACACCTGAGCAAGTAGGGAAGAGAAAGATAAGATAATGTCAGCGAGTGAGAGAGTGGATGAAAGAGTGAGTGAGTGAGTGTGTGAGTGAGTAAGTGAATAAGTGAGTAAGTGAGTGAGTGAGTGAGTGAGTAAGTGAGTAAGTGAGTGAGTGAGTGAGTGAGTAAGTGAGTAAGTGAGTGAGAGAGTGAGTGAGTGAGTGAGTAGGTGCGTGAGTAGGTGAGTGAGTGAGTGAGTGAGTGAGTGAGTTAGAGAGGCAGAAAGAGTGAGAAAGAGAGCATTAATTTGCAAATACTGTTTATCATGAGATCAATAGTGGAAGGAATTTACCTTGTATTTCAAAACTTAAGATGAATTTGAGAATGTGTTTAAGATATATTGATTTGTACTTAAGTCTTAGGATTTTATCATAGTAAGCATCAGGTGCATATGTAGGTGGGTTTTTTTTTGGGGGTGGGGTGGGGGTCGGCTCTTCTTTATTAGGGGGAGAGATTTTTCAAAATTAGGTGCAAATATATGTAATTTTTTACTTTTTCCCCTCAGATGAGGGGGGATTTCACCGTTCGCCTAGATACGCGCCTGGTTAGCACAATATGACACTAAATATATGTTAACCAGAGCCATGTAGGAACTCTAAAATAAGTCTGATGTGAACTGTTACACTCAGAAATCATGAATGTTTTACTTATCAAAATTACAATGAACTTTTGGAAATTTGAATCTTTTACCCGACTAACGCTGTGGTGTTATAGTGGAAATAATAAAGATCCTTAGAAACACTTTCTTGTTTGTGTTGTTTGAATTAAGTTATGTAAAATTTGTATTTTTTTAATTAAGAATAACTTTTACATAGACAAAAGGGAGTTTAACTACAGATAGGTTGTCTGAAGTATAGACAGACATGTCGTAAAGAAATTACGTTACTTTTGCTTTTCTAATAGTAGGAAACAAGTTTATCCTTTGATGTTATCGATATAACATGTAACGCCTTAAGATATTATTATGAAATATTGGGAACATCAAAATTTTACATTTTTTCACATCATTTGTCGCAAGAAATAACAAATACACAAAATTTCATGACTAAACCATTTGACAAAAAATATTCTCGATACATCAGACTAAGTTTGTATTTATGAATTGCTTTAATAGCTTTATACACAAATGTTTAGTCTTTCTTTATAAAAAACGGCGACCACTATCCGTATCAAGAAGGTACACTTATGTTTAGACAACTTAACTAGCATCTAGAAAAAGTATTTTGTTTAACCTTGATTGCGACTATGTCTGCTTACTTTTCCTTTGATTGCAAACCACCAAGGGATCTTTTACATACGGAACTTGCACACGGGATCTAAGCTACTCTTATCGCCCGTCTCTGAGTAGCTCTGAGTATACGAGGTTGAAGATTCTGCCTTCACATAAGGAACTCTTGTTGTATGTGTGCACTGATCGAGAAATATATTTTACATGTGTTGGTGGATTTGTGCGCTATATAAATTAATTATTATTATTATTATTATAGTGGAGGCTTAAACTTGCCTTTGCAACAGTCATAGGAATACATTATTTTGAATTTGTCCCTTTGAGATAAAATGTGTTAAAACTGTAACTATGTTTAAACGGAATATAAAATAGTTGATTTCGTTTCAACCGTTGTTAACTGTACACAGTTTGTTGTTCTTTATCGAGAATTGAAATATGATAGGTATCTTTTGTTAGAAAAAATATTTGTTATAATTATCCGACACCCAGAGGATAATATGACGCTTGTGTCTGTCTGTTAATACAATAACTCAAGAAAGGTACAACAACTAGACGTTAAATGTGGTCATCAGACATGAAGAAGATCCCTATTAAAATCCTGTTATATCTGTTGACAATTGACTAAACTCTCCCTCAATTCGTCGGTTTGGTCGTTACGCTCCCTCTCATTGCAATTTCATCATCACAAATATTCAAAAATGGCAGTGAAAAACTTAAATTTTTTAGAAAAGATATTTTGTGTTTAAAAGTTGTAAACACCGGGTACTACCTCTAAGAATCAGCTCAGCAGAAGACGAAAATTACCTTCCGGGAAAAATGTTCATACTGGTATGCAGAAAAAAGAAGGGCTGTGTTTGAACATCCGTATTTGAAATGGAAATATTGCTTGGGAGGTTCAATTAAAACAAATTATCGTTTTTGAATTATTTTAACAAGCAACACAAATGAAAACTGAAGAGACCCCCAAAGGTTAGTGCCTTAAGTATTTAGAGACCTTTTAAAATTATAATGGGATTTTTTGAAGTCCTGCTTTTCGCTGGGGAGATGAGCAAAGAATACTATGAATTCTCAAATAACCCCTAGACCAGCATCTAGTAGACAATTATAATATAAGATAGTGTCAGATTTGTACTCTATATGAGTACTCATGATTCTAGTTTGTCTATTTTATTGTTTATTTGTTGCAGCCATCTTAATAATTACCCTTAAAACACATATGTCTTTAAGAGATTCCTTGGTAGTTTTTTCAGTGGTTAATTGGACTTTAAAGAATAAAAAAACTACTGGAGTTCTTTGCCTTGGAATTTTTTCCAGGTACCTCATCCCAAAAGTTTAAATTAACTGCATTAGAAAAAATATATATACAAAAGTATATACATAATATACAAACAGAAACACACAAAGTTATGCACTAAAAACAGTACAAAGGTGATTGAATCTATTTATTGTGAAGCCAGAAATGGACTGCGTAGGTTAAAACAGGTTTACAAATCTTATCACACACATGAGAGACACAAATAAATAAACAACAAAAATGATATTGCACTTGATGGAAAAAACTTGAACTGAAAAAGTAAAGCTACGATCAACTTCATGTTTAGTAAATATAAATAAACAACTTTGGCAAACTGTACTAGCATGAAACTAGGGGTAAAATCAAATAAAACACACTTAAAATCAACACAAAATTGTTCATTATAAAAGCAACTTTTGAACAATAAAAACACACATTTAAAAATGATTATAAAAGCAAGTTTTGAAAGGCTAAAAACAAAAAGTGAGTTTTTAACATGTTGATTGTTATCAGCAACAAAAATTAATACAAAAAAGAGAAATACTGAAAATGGTGTATACTCCAAAATAGGAACCACACGGCTGTCAAATGTCAAACTTAACTCATTATTAGAGTCTAGAATATTCTATAAAGTTTGACATTCCCAACAGTGAAATTGACCTTTATGAACTTTGACCCCCTGATTGCGTTAGGCAATAAAAAGACAATCAATGCATCACAGCTGTAATCAAGAATAAATTACAATGCCATTTAAGTTTAAAAAGCTGGTTTAAAAAAAAGGTTAATAGCATGAAAGGATGGGAGTATAATAAAAAAAAAAGGTAAAACTTTAACTGGTGGTTTTCATTTGATAAAAACAACAAAATTATCCTGAAGAAAACATTAATTGTGGTTGACAAATCAGATAAAATCTCGGTAAAGAGAATATAACCTACGGTAAAACAAAACGGTTTGGTCACAACTCAAAAGGTTTTGTAAAATAATTACATGTATGGCATATGATTGTGACATTTAACACAAAGGTGACATATCAATATGATATACACAGATAAATAATATATTTTGTAATATAATTAAATATATATATTGTGGTTCAATTTTAAATAAAGATATGAGCAAATGTAACTGAAAGATATAGAGCATGTTATATAATATCAATTTATATGTAAAAAGTCTGAGAAAAAAAAGACGGATAACCATACTTTATTTATCCAAAAAGCCAATTTTACAGACATGATCCTTCAGCTTTACATTAGAAATAAAATTAAAAAAATACTATTTACTAGACTTCACAGCATATCAATCATTAAAACATTAGTGCTATGTTCTTCCTTTGTTATTAAAACTTCTAAGGACCATTGATGGCTTTCACCTGAACAGAAATATATGAGTATGAATCTCAGTAAAGAGAATATAACATAAGGTAAAACAAAACGGTTTGGTCACAACTCAAAAGATTTGTAAAATAAAACAATTATAGCATACGATTGAGACATTTAACACAAAGGTCATATATCAATATGATATAATTAGATAAATAATATTGTTTGTAATACAGGGTGATTTTACATTGTGTGTAATCAAATATATTTTTTTTTCAAATACAAATAAAGGTATGAGCAAATGTCACTGAAAGAAATAGAGAATGTTACACAATATCAATGTATATGTAAATTAAAAGTGTGATTTAAAAAAGATGGTTTAACAATAGCTAACTTCCTTAGTACAATGGCATATCAACGCCCAATATTACTTTATTACATCTCCATTCTCTTGCAGGTGTGTGTGTTGGACATGTATAAACAGACATGATCACTTTAACTTTACATTGGAATTAAAAATACTTATTATAGACTTAAAAATATATTGATCATTAAATATTAGTGCTGTGTTCTTCTTTTGTTTTTAAAAACTTCAAAGGGCCATTGACGGTTTTCACATGAGCAGAGGTTATGAGTATGATTCATTAAGTTTAGTGGCATAATTATGGTTTTTAGAATTTCATCAATATCTTTTTTTTGTTCCTGGTTCTTTCCTATCGTAATTGGTCCCATATGGTTAGTAATAATGTGAATGGACTGTGATTTTAAAGTTAATAAGTTGTGTTATTTACTTCCTCTTCTCACATTTACACAGACATTAATTGTTAACATGTTAACAAAGATTATACTGTTGTTTTATTTACAGTAGAGTCCGGTTAATACAAACCGCTCTGGTCCGACCAAGTCACTTCGAATTATCGATAATTCGTAATAAGAATTACTTAAACTTTTTCTTCTACTTCTCGTTCGTCAATTGCTTAAACAAAGAAGGGGAAATAAAAAGTTTTGAAATTGCTCAAAATTAGCTATCATTCGTTGGACTCAACTGTTCTCTCCCAGTGATAAGAATTATAAACTCGGAAGTTATAATGCACAATTTTTTTTTCATTTCGTTCGTAACTTAGTCCTTTTTTGGTGACTTATATGATTTCTATAAATAAACATCAATTTTTAGACCAAATTGTCTCATCTCATAGGTTCAGACTTCGAATTATCGATAGACTTATTCGTAATAAGAATTATTTTTTTACTTAAACAAAGAAGGGGGAAATCGGGACTTTAACATTTGCTTCGAATTTTCGATAATTTGTATTAACCAGGTTTGTATTATCTGGATTCTGCTGTATTGTTATATAATAAGTCCTACATCCTCAGCTCCTTCCTTTTATCAATATTGTTTGTAACCAGGTTTACTGAGCTTGTATTTACACAACCTTACTGGGAAGAGACTTCACAATATTCATAACTGGCTTGGTAAAAAAATGTTAGAATTTTTTCATATGAGTATGGGATTAATAGTATTTCTACTATTAGGAAGGCTAGTGGGTGCAAAGCGATGAGAATGAGTATTTAAATGTTTGAATCATAAAAAATACTACAGATCTTAAAGGTTTCAATAAGGTCATCTCACAGCCTCCAGATTTGAGGGATTCAGACATAACTAGCATAAGATCACGAATCATTGCTTTAAATATAGGTGCTATTTCATCAGCTGATTTAAAGGAAATGGACCTTAAAATCAACCAAGAACAAGCTTTGTTTACTGTATTAATGAAATTGCCTTCTAAACTTAAATGCAGGACTAAATATGGCATAAAATAAACAACAATAAAAAACACAATGTCTAACAGAGATCTTAAATTAATCTTTGAACTTGACATATCTTTAAAAAAAAAAATTATACAGTGAGAAAAATAGACAAAATACATTTAAAAGAAGGGAAATAAAATAAACAAAAACTGTTTGGCATATCTTAATGGCACATGTGCATTAGAAATAAATAATTGTGGTTTCTCATCATTAATCAAAACATTTTATAATACATATATATCACCTTTAGCCTCATCATCGAGGGCTTGAGGCCGTTACCCAAGGATATGAGATAAAATAAACTCTTTGCCCAGTGGTACTCCCTCTCTTCATATTACATTTTACAATTTTATCTACTGACATGAACAGTTTAATTCGAGTCTAAACCTGGTACTTTATCCTGAATTACCTGTTTTTTTCATAGACAATTTTTTATTCTTCGTAGAAATAATAAAGAAGCCATGCTCTTGGTGCAAATTGTGTCCAAAAAAATATATCATACTCAAATTGCCATGCATGCTAACTATGACAATGGATGAGAGACCTGTATATCAACCACTAAAGAATCACCAAGAGGCAAAGACAGGAATGCATTGTTCCATAATGCAAGGTGACTTATCTCAAAGACATTTTGTAGGTTAATGTTCCTGGAAGAGCCCTTAGGTCCTCTTTGGACACATTGATTTTAAAGAAGCCTACAACTTACTATAAGTATTATGGAGGACGCTCCTTTTCCGTTTTTTGGATCTCATGTCCGAGATCAGATTCCGCATCATATAAGACATTCTAAAAGCATCACTACATTTGAAACCATTTATTGTTTTATACATACATAGGGATCTGGTAGTTTCTAACTTGTTGGTGAATTGCATGAACTTTTTTATCCATTTTCAAGGTTTTTCAATTTTGTTAGACTTTCATCATCATCATCATTTATAGTGTATTTCCCATGTAGCATGGGTTGAAGACTTTATTTTAGCAATACCATAGTATGAACTAGAGAGTATGTTTTGCCTATCCATATTTTTCTATCTTTATTATGTGCCTTGAGCACTTTTTAGGAAATGGAAATGCGCTATATAAATGCCATGTAGGTGGAAGGCAATGATTATTATTATTATAATTGTCGGCCTTTAAAAATGTTGTTTTCATGAAAAAAGCCAAGTCTTACATAAACAGTTATAATTAACAGCATTTGTTTCAGTAAAACTATCACAAAAGAAATGATACAATAATAACAATATAGATCATTTATATAGTGCATTACCCCGCGGTATATAGGTTAACCCAATGCCCTTTACAATATAATATAACCATGACAGGCAACAAAGACACACATGATACATTCAGAGTATACAAGGAACTATCTGGTGCACTAACCACTATTCTACTGTGCCTACATTTCTAGGGGAGAGCAGATCAACATCACTATACCATTAGAGATAAAACACTGGCAGCCACCATGGTAACATATGAATTTCTGTTTCACATAAGTTTAATTTTTTTTTAATATCATCATGTGATCAGGGTTATACAGAAGATACGAGAACCAATCAGTCAGAACTTTTTTATTGCTCTCTCATACAGAATTTTGGTGAAATTCTTTTTAGCTATTATTGGAAAAATACTGCACTGAATTAAGCAACTAACATAAGAATGAAGAAACATATTTCATGGTTATTTCCCTTTGATGATATTGGTGTAAAATTTAAAAATGAAGTCTTCTTGCCTCATATGCCAGCCATTATGACTATTTCCCCCATTTTTTTAAAAACTGTTTTTGCCTTTTAGAAGTTATTTCAGTGATATTTAGGGAATTTATTAATTTGTTGATCTGAAATTGGCAAGATTTTGTGTTCGTTAAACAGAAATGTTTTACAGTTGATAGTATTTATCTTCATAGAAAGAAAATGTTGGTTGAACAATGTACTTAGTCTACTGTATAAGTATACAAGTAATTATAATTTTCATAGTATCCTGTTCATACGCATAGAAATATGGTTTCAAAGATTTGACATAACATTATGGTCTTGACATTATCATTGGCATTCTAGGCCTCGGAAAACAATGGCTATACCCATCCATGGAGGTTGATTACTTACATTTCTTGTTGTGGCTTACAAGACCAATGTGTGCATGGCTAGCAAGACCAATGCATCCATGGCAAACTCTACCACATTTTTAACAAATAAATAATAATATGGTCTTGTACATAAGAATAAAGCAGTTGATTCACAGTTCAAAGTGCATCATGGTCTTGCACGTATACATAAAATGGTTGTTTTAGAAAGTTGCTTGGCCTGATTAAATCTTGTTCTGTTTGACTTAACATTCGAGGAGGATGTGGACGAGGTGGAAGCACTGCAGGAGAACGCTGTATTCCTTTTGCTCTAGAAAATGAAAAAAAATGAATACAAATTACTAACTTGTTAAGACCCTTAACTTTCTAGATTGCGATGAGCCTCAATTGTGGTTTATCTGATGTAAATAAAATAATAACAGACATGCCCAAAATATTCAGTTATATTGTTCTTGTATGACACATGAGTATGTCTTTGTCTAATCCTTGTTAAAGCTTTCTTTCCCATTACTTTTAGAATTTCATTATAACACAAGGCATGATATGTTTAACCAATCCTGTAAAGGGTACCGACACTAAGAACAACCAATCAATAGATGGGGACAGGAGCATAGCCAGGATTTTAAAAAAAGGGGGGCAACCTTGGTTTGTCTCAGATCAATGGCTGCAAAGCTGCCAAAATTCTTAAAATGAGTTAAAATTGTGCAAATCTATAGCATTTTGGATTGTGCCTGGATGGGAGAGGGGGATGGGGGTGGACAGCATTTTTTCTAGAACAAAAGGTAGTTATTAAAGAAGAGAAACTTGTTACATAATATAGAACCTTGAATATCATCAAGTGTCACAAAGAATAATTTTGTCTTGTTCAAAATGTCCTATATATACTGATAGACACTGGAAGCATCTCACTATCTTTGTAAGTGTGTGAGTCACATGTGGCCCAACAGGAAGGTTTCAGCCACCATTTCCAGATTGCTCACTTGCTTACAATGCATTTACATAAGGAAAACTAGGACCAAAGCATAAGTGCTTCCTAGCCAGTAGCAAAAGTTAAATTTAAAAATTTGCACTATATTGTAGTGATTTGATAAGTGATTTCTCATTCATCTGAACAATTTCAGCTGCTCTATGAACCCTGATGTCCAATTATTGTGTAGGGACATTGGTAATCAGAAATATGGTAAGGTAATATTTCAGACTAGACACACCTGAAGAAGTTTGATACTCTAAGTAAATAAGAATAGAAAGATATATGCAAAAAGCTGCTTTTAAAATGATCAGTGATGCCCTAAAATTTTACAAAACAGCGAGACAGATGAAATTGAGATATAAATCATCTATATGTGGTGGGAAGAGAAAATTGATTTTTTAAATGACAACCACTGCACTGGTCATACATAAACAAGATTTAAGGGAAGTGAAGTCAATATAACACAAGTTAGTAATTAGGTCCTAAACAACAACACTAATTTTCCAAAATCATACAGCCAGTGTAACATATTAACCTATGACCTTTGTATCTATAATATGCTCAATGGTCCAACAATATACATATTCATTGAGCTTTCATTTCTTTACTTATGTGTAGTTTGATATCCTGATCAGAGATTAAAAATAGCATGTTTCCTAACCTGGGGTGCAAAGCTTCATCTGAATCAGAAGAATTGGTCGGGCCAAGGTCCCCAAAAGAATAGGACTTTGATGCAAAACTTCGACGTCTGTCTTCAGCTGTCTGGGTGGAATTTGGTGGCGTGGCAAGAGAGTTGGTACTGCCACTACGGCCTTTCCACAGTTCTTCTGAGGCCTGGAGGTGTTCATCAGGTAATGACGAGCTTGTATCTGTCGATTGTGACTGTTGGCTACCAACACTGTCAGGGGTTGCAGGCTTTTCTGGCAAAGAGTATCTCAGATTGACCTTCATGAGCTCACTTAGCTGGTTGAAAAGAGAAAAATTATGTAGTTAAGATATAAAGGTAATCAGATGAAGTCATGATACTTCAAATAGGAGACTGAAGTAAACCAAACTTAACATAAGAAAAAACTCTCTTTTGTATGAATATGCGTATAAGCGCAGAGAATGAGTTGTATATCACTGACAGATAAACTGAGGCATCACTTTTTAGTCAAATAGTCAAAGTGTGAAAAGTTTACTCTACCTGTCTGAGAAGCACAATGTTGCATGCCTCAGAGACCTGGGCCATGTCCTCCAGTGCCCTAAACCGTCTGCAGCGAAATGAC
>JAUUEB010339333.1:0-12571 GCA_032362205.1 Clione limacina
TCTTTTGTTCAATTCGCATTCATGCTGTCATGAGTTTTTTTGGTAATATATGTATATATCAGTCCTCACTTAACTTTAAAAAATCTCCCCTTCCATCACCTAACTACTGGAATTATCAAGATTTTAAGATGGCATTTGGAATGCTCAAATTACCCCAGGTATGCCCAGAATGCAGTATTTGCATCCATTATTAAAAAAAAAAATCCGGGGGGCATGCCCCCAAACCCCCTAGTGTTCTGGGCAATTTGCGCCCTCGGTAAGTCTGGCGCTTCAGGCGCTACTCGCCTTGTGACTGATTTTCCCTCCTAAACTGGATTTTCCAGTTCCCACCTATGATATTTAATCCCATTGAAAAGGTTGTGAACGTGCCATTTTCACTTTATTTCATCAATTTTAGATCATGTGCAGTGAGCAAGACCTCAAAGACATCGGTCTACCAATGGGGCCAAGAAAGAAACTGATGGGTCTTTTAAGAGAAGAGCAAGAGAAAAAGGTAACAGCATGTTATTTGTTTCCTTTACTTGATCCTCAAATTGCCTAAACTTGACTGAGACTTCATTTCTCAGATATTATTCCCAAAATGCCTGCATTAGAACAAATGAGATAGACTTGCACTTATTTTTAGACAGACACAAGGCGAGAATCTCAAAAGACAATTGGGTCTATACTATAATTGAGAACAAAAATTTTTTGTTCTGACCTGCTTATTAATCTAAATATATTTATTATTTGTTTTTCTGACCACACAGCACTATGTAGCCAACGGAAGTATCTGTTTTTTCCTTTCATAATTCATTCAACTGTTACATCCACAAATTCTTTTAATCACAATTTTCAATCTGACATTTTTGATCACCATGGCATTGCAGATATAACCTACTATATAAGAGCTGCCTTTAAATTTGACTGTATTTTTTTCATTCTTTTTAAAGCAAACCAACAAAAAGGAAGAAGCTGAAAGAAAGATAAGAGAGGAAGTAGAGCGTAAACAAGCTGAGATGAGAATAGCAGCTGAGGCAGCCAAGGCAGCTTCATCTTCTAATGAAAGGTAAAGACAAAATATAGCCATCATTACAAAAAAATAAAGATAGAATGTAGGGAAATAAAGTAGAAAGGTGACACTTCACCTCAAAAGATAATATATTATTTATTTTGAAAAAGATGGTTTGTGTTCATTTGTTACGATCGTTTGCTCTCAGCTTGAACAAAGACAACTTTGTTACCTGAATGATTTTGTGGTTGCAAAGTGCTTTACTCACTCCTGTTTTAATTAACACTTTGATTATTCCCTTTGCTTAAACGGTGGCTGCTCACCATCTTCAGTTAGATAGACTATGATTTTGAACATCTGTAACCCATGTGTCATAGTAAGGTGCAAGTCTTGGATCAAGGTTCCTAGACGTTAAATGTTCTGGTTATGTTAGGAAAAGATTCTTCAATAAATTCTCTAAACAAAAATCCAAAAACTTAAACAAGCTGTAGTATCCTTCCAGGAAATACACATAAGAAAACATAAGAGACACTGGCATCAATACCCTGTAACAACCCTACCCTCAAAATCCTATTGGTAAAGGCCTATTCAATCCTCGGCAAGCCTGTTCCAAGTAACGAGTCTTTCTTTCAAATCTTCTTGTGTAACCTTAATAAAGCCATTTACAATTTGGTGAATTTTCACAAATTCAGACCTCATATTCAGCTCTACAGATAAAGATTAATTCCTCACTCAAGCTTTCCTTAAACAGTAAACATATATATATATCTCTTCCTAGCATTAATAAACCAACTGTGCCTCATTAATTGGTTACAATACTATTTCTTTTTTATATCAACTGTCTACAAAATATTGCTTATTTGTTTTGGTGTTTGGTAAAGGCAACTATTTGTTGTAGCTAAATCTGGATTTTTAGATTCTACACTGTGATATGCACTTGACATGAAACTTACTTATACATTTATATTTCTCCTTGTATTAGGGCTCCAGTGAAAGCTGAGTATGAGCAAGGTCATTTTGGAGCTGGACAGTTGAAGATTTCATACCCTCAACTTGACTTCATCCCAAACACCCTGTTTGCCTTGGGTTCTCCTATACCAGTCTTTTTATCTCTACGAGGAGTTCAAGATATTGGAGAGTTCTTTCAGCTACCCACATGCCCAAGGGTGTACAATATATTTCACCCAGTAAGTTTTTTTTTAAATTTTGCTCTTGATTTCTTTTTTCCTCTATTTTTCATAATGCAAACATATGTCATGAAAGAGAAAATCCAGCAAAATGTTAATATATTAAGCAAAAAAGATAGATTCCTGCAGAGTAAAACATGATGCCATGCAGCCACGTCTATTGTTTTTTTCTCATAGACAGCAAAAAGTGTTTTTATGATTTATGATTGAATATTTAAACAGATATCTCCCTATTAATCTTTGTATTTTTCTTCTCTTTTCAGTTTGACCCAATGGTGAGTAGGAAAATAAAGTTGCTCATAGTACCTTTTTTATAATTGTGATTGGTTGGACTCTGAAATAAGAATATTGACCTTAAAGTTTGACTGTATTGTTTTATCAATTCATTCTTTCCAATTACCTGGGTAAATAAATATTGAAATGATAATCACATTAGTCAACTCATTCCGCTGAGGTATGATATATGTAGGACAGGTCTTGCAGTCCAAATCACCTAGCTAGAAGACATTTCTTAGATCTATGTTATGCAATTAAATTTGTTCCAAGTAGGATGTTGTTTCCAATCAAATTATATTCATTATAAAGCATTAATGTGTATTTTTATATTTTTTAATGAATTTGTATGAATTCTTTGTGTTTTGATACCTATGAAATGTATGGTTGACATTCATTTTTGTCCTGTAACTTGTATCAGGTTGGGAGAGGGTACACCTTATTGAGAACATAAATAAGAAAATGTCCTACAATGTTCACAAAATACAAGTACAAGTAAGAATGGAGTGATTTGTTTTATGCTTCTAGATGATCAAATCCAAGTTTTAGGTTTGTAATATTTTCATTGATATGATTCTTTGATTAGGTCATAATTGGGGAAGGAGATACGCAAAAGTTTGGGGTTACAAAGTTTGTATTTTTTATCTTCAGACCTTTGTGTTATTCTCTTTATGTATAGGGCTACAGATTGGAACCTTTAATTAGACCCAACACAAATACAGTCAGACCTGTACAGATTCCTCATCACAAAGGACGGAAAAGACTGCATTTAGGTATGTGTTTATAATACAAGAAGGTGGGGCTCTGTAGGTAGTGTGTCTGTTTACCATGCAGATATCCTGGTTTTGATTCTTTGGAGCTACAACTGCATGTTTTCGGTCATGATTTTTCATGTTGAGCTTTAATCCTGAGCTTTAATCCTGAAATACTTCTAAAGTAAATAAAGGCCATTCTTACAAATTCTCTGACCTCAGTCTTATTGACACGTGCCATTCGGTCCTTGAATACCATCAGAGGGAGAGGACATAGAACTTAGGCATACTACTCATGTATTCTGAAATAACCTCCCACTTCAAGCAATTCTGCTTACTGATCCAGGAAACTTTACTTTTATAGTACTTCACATTTCTCATAAATTTGTCATTTTCAAAAATGTACATATATTGGGTTTCTAAAGAAATACCCACCACATTTTAACTTCATAAGAATATTATTTAGAGCTTTAAAGTATCATTGTGGTGATTTGGTCACATATGTAGTATCTTTATCTTAAGAAAGATTTCCAACATATGTAGTATCTTAAGAAAGATTTCCAACATATGTAGTATCTTAAGAAAGATTTCCAACATATGTAGTATCTTTTGAACAGAATTGTTTATTATATCACTTTTGCTTTCCCCCAGAATTCAAGGAGGCTGTGACTAGATATGGTACTGACATAAAGCAAAAATTAGTTGACTCTTTCAAAAGTACATGGAACTCCATGTATGACTTTGCTCGAGCCCACACTAGTGGTGAACAGACAATGGAGAAGGAGATGCAGTCTGAAATGAATGAGATGATGTCTCATATACAAAGGCAACAAGCTGAGGATGATAAAGCTTGTGAGTTGTGCCCACTGTTTTTGTAATGGTTTGCTGTTATTTTAAACTATCATACATTCTTGGATAAATGTTACATCCCTTATATATAAGAAATGAATTAAAAGCTTATCAAGATTACACAAGATGTAGATCAAATACACTGAATTAAAGATACCCCACCAGTTACCTGCTAGCACACAGAAAAAGCACCTGCAAGATATATTTGTAAATGCTATCTTCAAGTTGTATTGGCCGTTTTTTTTAACACATCTAGTTATCACTTTTTTTCCTTTTGTATTAATAATGTAAAGATCATGCATGGTACACAGGGTTACATGAAGCCAGGTCTTTTCATGCAAAATAAACTCATTGTTAAGACAACCCCTTGACATTGGGACTAAAACACATTCCAATTCATAATAATGCCCAAGCAAATGTTAATGAGTAATGTTGAGCCATCAATCTCTTGCTATTGAGTTGTAATTTTGTCAGCTTAAAAACCATGTTACCAACTATGTCTTAGTACCCTTATTTGGGGATCAGACCTAACATGGATTGCAGATGAAATATCTCCCTCAAAATTCCAATGCGTAAGATATTTCCATATAGTCATTCTAAGACTTTTGGAATGGTTTTGAGCTACTGACCTGGCAAATGGAACCAGCTGTTGCAGTAGGTGGCTGTCGAAGAATGCCCCCAAAATGAAAACTCTGATCAATTGTTCTTATACTGACCTGGCAGAAGAACAGACTATGTAAGGAGATCAACAACTTATCGAAATGGCTGTGGCTTTGTTATGGTCTCAGGATGGTTTAAGCTTTAATGAAAGAACTCAGAACCCTGCTGTATGTCATAGCACACTCACACAAAATATTTTTGGAACAAATGCATCAAAAAAGCATGACAAATTTATTTTGAATTGGTTCATGGTTTGATATTATACCAAGTTTTTTTGTATCTCCTATGATGATAAATCTTTACCTAAAAATATACTCAAGATGTTCTAGTGGGTTTTTTCAAGAGCGTCTTTAACTGTTCCCTTGAAATCATGTTTAAAAAATATAGAGAGCAGTAAGACAATGTTATTAGATATTTTTTGAACAAAATTATAAGTTATAAAAGATGTGACTGGACTGTTTTCAGAATAATTTTATATAATTTTCTGTTTCTTTCTACAGCCGTGTCATCCATGGCAGAGGAAGAGATTCATATGGGCCAGCTGAATGAGGGTCACAGAGTTGACTATGTTCTACAGGAAGGACCACTAGAGAGCTTTAATGATTATCTGTTTGCTTTGGCTTCTCACTCTTGCTATTGGTGAGTTACACTAGGTTTTTAAAAACATTTGATTTTTTTAGACATGCGGTTAATTTTCATGATAACATTAATCAATCATAGCTAATGTAAATATTATCCAACAAGCACATTGAAGATTTTGTCTGTTAACCTGTGTTAACACATACATGGTACTTAGACTTCAAACCATTGTACAGTAGAACCTTCTCCCTATAATCTAGCGCTTATTTAGTGTCATTCAAAGATTACTTAAGATGGATTATATACAAAAATACGTCTTGATGAGCATATTCAATAATCATAATTTTTTTATTCTATACAATCTACCATTGATACATGTAGAAGTAGTCTCAAATGGTGCTGAAAGAAGAAGCTACTGTATTAGTTGTGTAGGAAATAGTTACTTTTCTGTTGGTTGTGTCATGTAAAGATTTGGAGACTGATTCATGGTAGATGTGTGACAAAAAGCAGTCCCATGTTCTATGTAAATACACATGCACTATCTTGTTATTAATCTCCTTAACTATTTTGTTTTAAAATAAAAAATACCATATTACAAATTTTAGGAAACATGAAGATAAACAAGTCTTTCATATTGTTGTTACTTATTGTTATAATTATGGAGATTTAGCACCAAACAAGAACACACCTTGTATACTTCCTAGAAAGCTTAAGTGCATTCGGCTCTGTGATATGCCTTTCACTTGACATATAATAAGCTTTAGGTTTGGACTCACCTTTTCATAGCTATTTATAAATGCCAAAATTGTACCAAATACATTTTGTTTAGGGAGATTTGCAAATTTATTTAAGACTAGCGGATTTACCCAAATGAATTATGCCCTTAATAGCAGCCTACAAAATGTTTTGTGGCTTAGTACCGGGTCTTGCTCGGGAAGGATACAAAAAGAAATAAACATGAATTTTGCTGACTTTTTAACCACCCTGTAGACCCCCCCTCTCTCCCCACTTTGCGCTAATAAGCCATCACCCTCTTTTTAAAATCATATTTTGAAACACCCCATATTAGAATTGACTCTTGATTTCATCTGTTGTTTACATTTATCTTAAAATGGAAATAGAAATGTGTGTTCACTACGCTTAATCGCATCTTTTATGTGCACCAGGAAGAGGATGTAAATGTTACCATATTTAGTTTCATGCCATCTTTGTTCTATATTTTCTCTGTAATATTTGCACCAAAAACTAAAAAGCATATAACTTTTTTTACAGTCGACCGATTTTTACCAAAAGCTTAACCACACATCTGGTAATTGCTACCAATATTTTGTGAAAGTTTCAGATCGATTGAGTTAAAACTGTGACTGTAATCCCGCTGCATACAAACACAGCCAGCCAGCCACAAATAAATAGATTTTGAATTATATTGTTGATAACTTCACTGGCTTGACAGTTGTTAACATATGCAACTTGCACATGAGACCAACTTTTTTTCTCTCATAGATCTAGGTGCTAGATTCTGACTCACTGTCTACCAAAGAGGATCTGTGGATGCATTCATGTAATGATAATTTAATCTATTTTGCATGTGCAGTAAGCACTATCACCACATACTTCAAGAGCCACTTTTAACAATATTGAAAATGTTTTCTATAGCAGGGATCAAACAACAGTCTTTTCAGACCACTGGTATATATAACTCTATGATATATACTCTGTGCACATTATTATTTTAAAGATCTTTGAACAATGACATAATTCCATGATCAATTATTTTTTTGCCTTTCAGGGAATCTGAGGACACTGCCCTGATGTTTTTAAAAGAAATTTATGCTCCTCTGGGTATCCTACCTCAATTACCTGGAGAAGGCAATAAAAAATCTCATCTTCAAGGACGACCCATAGGACCTCCTCCACCGTCAATACCAAGTCATGGACCTCCAAATGCTGGCAGCTTTCAAGCTTCCCCTCACTCTTTTCAAGCACCTCCTATGTCATTTCAGAATAATTCATCACAAAATGGTGCAGGATCAGCATTCTACTCCTCAAATCCTACCATGCAACCACCATTAGGACTACCTCCGACCATGCACTCGCCACCAGGACCGCCTCCGACCATGTTTGCTCCACACAGCACACCTCCTACCATGCAGTCGCCACCAGGACCACCTCCTGCCATGTTTGCTCCACCTTCAATGCAGCCGCCATCAGGACCACCCCCTACCATGTTTTCTCCACACAGCACACCACCAACTGCTCCAGGGATGAAACAATCTCCATATGTTGCTCCAAACTTTTCAAACCTTCCCAACAACCAAAACATTGGTCTTGGAGGACCTCCGCCAATGGGACCAGCTGTTGTAGGTGGCTATCGAAGAATGCCCCCAAAATGAAAACTCTGAACAGTTATTCTAATGTTGTTTCTCCTTTGAAGTTTGAATGTTTGAACACAAGTTATTTTGTGAATATACCATATGATGTGATAAAATTGTACAGTCAAACCTATCTGTAATGCTTACAGAGCCTATTTAAGTTGATGTTAAAGAACAATAATAATGAAGATATACAATCATTGGTATGGTGCAAAAGAAGACAGGGAAGCATGAAAGAGAATGATTATATTAACCCCCACCCACCCTGGTAAGGCTGGCAGTCATCTTGTTCTTGTTTATTGGATGATAGGTAGGTTATTTTGAATACAAGATATAACTCTACATTTAACTCTACTGAGACAGCTAGAATGAAAGCAACTGTGTCTTTTCGTTTTCTATCCTTTTCTGTCATATAACTATAAAATGTTTATTGTTAAAGCAGCTGTTCTCTGCTGGTTTCAAGTCAAAATATGAGCTTAATTTTGCTGAAGATACCACTGCCAGCTAGCCTTGTAGCAAGTTATCAGTTTAATAAAAGGAAGCCTTGATGTTTAAGTTTTATTATTTAAGAAAACAAATAGCTTGGTTTACATTTTTCTCCTTTGAAGATTTTTATTTGTACAATACAGAATAATAAGAAGCAATATTTATTCCATTTTGATGATAGACATGTCAAAATATTTCTTAGATAAGATCACTTATGTTGTTGCTTAACAGTGAAAGCTATTTTAAGATATTAAAAATCCAAGCCCCTAACAATAAGCTGCTGTGGCTGCTTCCTTAAAGCTCAGAACCTACTTGTTTCTTTTGATGGGTCTATTGGGATGACCAGAAGATTGAGTCGACAAATTGACCCTGGAATGCGCTTTATAAAGTGTTAGATGCTAGGCAGCTTTTAAAGGAATCTGCTGCTTGGTTAAGAATAAATAAAAACAGGTTTATTCTTTTTTTTTTCATAGCTATAATATATATTTATAATATAAATACAACTTGTTCTCAACCAGCATGATCTTGACATATTTTTTTCTGTATACTTCTGTTGTAAAGGCTGTGGATATAAATCAGGTGATGGTTGACGTAATTATTTTGCTTATATCTAGAACGGACTGTAGTGTGTGTTCCGCCATTCATGTTACCATCATGTATAGCGAGGGCGCAAAACATTTGTAACCAAGCACCGCAAAACCCATAAATACATGTATTATATCAATATTTTATAGTAGTTGGTAGCTATTTGAGAAAAACTGTTTTCATATTTGGTTTTGATGTCATAGAAAAAAATGCTCAAGGCTGGCAAATGGCCAGTAGACCAAAATTTCCTATCAGATGTCCCTTAATTCTCTGAATTAAGGTTGCTTCCATGTCCAGCATGACTATAACAAGATTTACTGTTGAAAAGAGTTGTTACTTTTATCATTATTCTATTTTATAGCTTTATTCATTGTGTTGATTTTTATTTTACAATACAAATGTAGCCTCTCATTGCCATTCATCAACTCTAGTCATTTTGATGTTGTCAGCTGTTTTCTTATGATGTTGAGATCCTTAATCCCCCAGCCCTTTCCCTCAAGCATGTTATGTTAACAATGCTAAGGACTTCTATGATAATTTTAATAAAAAATAATGAAAGCTTTTGGACATTGATTTTTTAACAAATCACCACAAAGAAATAGTTGTGGAGATAACCAGTACTTTTTTGCATTGTTTTGAAATTGTTGTGATGTTGACAGATTTGAGAAATCAGAATTAATGTGTAGTAACTGAGAAAAACAATATGTTAGTGAGGTTATTCATATAGATGAACCAAGTATGTATTGTAGTTTTAGGATGTACTTGCTGTTAGACACTGTATAGATCTATGGAAATATACATTTCACTTGCAGATTAAAAAAAAACTATGTTAACCCAACCACAGCTCAATATCTCTTACAAGATATTAATTTATATTGAACCAAAATATTTGTTTCTCAGGAATGCGGCAAGGCTCAACTTATAAAAATTATCTTATACACAAAATATATCGGAAAACTGCTTTGAATTATATGAAAACAAAATGCAGACCAAATTTTAGTGTGCACAGCATTTTTAAATTTGATATTATCTGTTAACTGCTTAATGTCTCCATCAGCATCTATTATCTATATAGGTTTTTATTGACATTAAGTCTACATGTGAGTGTTGTGTTGTTAATGAGCACTACTGGCTACTGGCATGTTCAAACCTGTAACTCTTTGTAACAATTCCTTAATGCCAACAAGACCACTGATAAAAACTGATTTTTTAGTCCTATACATACATGTTTCAACTGTCCTCACAAAATGTTTTCCACAAGTCATCATAATTCTAGATTTGTGTTCAAGGCTTTAAGAAAACCATTCATACATCATTTCGAGATATTATTGTATATCATCTTGATATTAAGATGTATGGTACAAGTGTCTATAGATTTGAAAACTATAAGATTTTACAACTTCAAAACATTTATTTTACTATGGACAGCACACTAAATGTGACAGTTGCTGAAAACTGTTAGATAACTGGCTTAGCTTGGTTACCCCTGATTATGTTCCTTCTCGTTCTGCTTTTGTTTAATATCCTAACTCCTAACTTGATTTTTTTATAGGCTCCTTTTTTATAAGTATTTTTACAGAAACTTATTCGTTATTCAAATAATCATAAGACAATTCAAAGATTATCTTGTTGAGAGTTCTGGTATAAAACAAACAGGTTCAAGATTTTTATGTTATGTTGCTGATCCAGCAGGCATATGAGCCTGGGCCCTTCAATTTGACGACAAAGAAAATAATTTACAAGTTTTAAGAAGTTGCGATTTTTCTATATACAAAATATATAAAAAAATTGGTGAATGTGTGAGATAGGTGGTTCTGAGTGTGAGACTGTCTCTAGACAGTCGCACAGTGAACAAGCAGATGTTTGGTTGGATTCTGTGAAGATGCAACTTATTGATAGACACTAACAAGCTTTTTATCCTTAAGATGTTAAATGTTTGTTGAGCAAAGACCCTTCTGTGCTTAATTGTAAAATGTATGTTTTTTTGCGGGTTTTGTTTTATAATGACTTCAAATTGTTAAGAAGATTTCACAGTTTTGGTATTCAATAAAGAGTAAAACTTCAAATTATGTTCTTGAATTTAATATATTCCCATGGTTGATTTATGATCACATAATTGATAAATATAATTTACATGATCAAACACAAAGAGGTTTCTTCAAACAATATCTTAGTATGAGTAGATCACACAATTTCTTCTTCTACTTAAATTTGTAACTATCATAGGTTTGGTATACAAGGTGCTGTTAGTTTATATTCTAATAAAATTTTCCTTTTTTGTTTTATGTCAATCATATTTATTTGGCTGGGTTTTTTGTTTGTTTTTATTCATGGTCAAGTATTTTGATTGCCAAGTAGTTAAGATATATCCAATTAGAAAAAAGCTGTCCTGTTGACAGCCCTTTTTAATTAGGATATCTGATTTACTTCTTTTGAGAATTGTAGAGTAAGAAATGTTTATGTTGATGCATATTTCTCTCTTGATTTTAACTAGTTTGTTACAATTGACATTGTCAACACCACATAGTGCTACATATTTGCTCAAATGATGGATTGTTTAATATGCGAGTACTGTGAATCTAAATAAAGTTGCCGGACTAAGAATACTAATGACCAATCATTTTACACCACTACCACATTTTGCCAATCCTCATTAAAAAAATATATGCAGTTTTTCTGCTCTAATATTACTACATTTTTAACATGCCTATTGTATAATGTAACATTTGTTGTCCTAGTGAAATGGGTGTGGATTGTTGAGTTCATCTTGCTTAAATGTGATGTTTTTTTCAATTTTTTGTGAATTTGAATGTATTTATAGGAATAAGTGTGCCTCCTGTGAGACAGTGTACATAGGCCATATCGAGATCAATAAACTGTGTTCAAACTCAAAATTTTGTTGATTATGTTTTGTATATTGAAAATCGGTGAACTTATGCTATTATCAGAACATGTGCCTTTAAAGTGCATTAGACAAATTTACTGTCCATTTGCAAAAAATCCAGTATCTCATTATAACAGCTTATGTCTACTGCAAAAATCTTTAAAATTTATAAAAAAAATGTTCCAATGCAAACATTAGGATATGCTAGTTGAAGTTGTTAGCGCAGGCATAGTTGCCAACCCTCACTTAAAAACCGAGAAAATCACTTATGTTTTTTACAAATTTTGTCTAATCTCCCTTATTTTTACTTAAATCTCCCTGGTTTTGATTCAGGGCCTAGCATACTATGACAGTGTCAAATGTGCAATGGCATAAGCTGTGAAACACTAGTTTATTTGCTGTCAATAGTGTGTGATTGGGTGAATGAGTTGTTATTCCTTTATTTTTTACTCAAATCTCCCTGATGCTGTCTCAAATGTCCATTAAAATTTACCAGTATAATATGCTCTAAAAACTGTTATTACTTAAGAATTAGGTGTCAATTCAGCGTGAATTATCAAAGTTATAACTTTATCAGTTTTAGGTGTGACAGTTAAAAACATGGTATTCCTAGATTAAATCACGTAATATGAAGGAAAAAAATGTTTTAATCGCAGATGACCTCCAATGATCAGGACAAATCATAGGGGAACTAGCAAGAGAAGATATTGTGTGATGCAGCCATAAGGCTGGAAAGATGACATCAGAACCAAGGGAAAATTGTCTTTTATTACACTAATTTTGTGTACATACACATGTACTTAATCCAGGATGACTGCCGCCGATTTATCCCCCCCAGGAATTGCCGAATTTTAGAAATCCCCCGGGAGATCGCCTAATTTTAGAAATCCCCCGGGAGATCGCCGAATTTTCGGAAATCCCCCGGGAGATCGCCGAATTTTCGGAAATCACCG
>JAUUEB010339444.1:0-12570 GCA_032362205.1 Clione limacina
AGTGTATAAAAGTATGAAATAAGTGCGCAAATCATGTATGTACATTTTGTAAAGCGCTTTGAGCCTGACAAGGAAAATGCTATATAAATAAAATATATTATTATTATTATTATTAACATTCAATAAATATGTCAATTGTGAACGAATTATGTTGGAATAAAGTAGTGGTCTTCATCGAGTTAATTTACAACCTACACGAGTTTATGGCAATGAGTTGTATATTTACCGTTATTGTGTCCACAGACAAACGAGCAGGGTCACATACGTAGTTCACATCTATCTTATCAAGAAATGAATAATTTGATGGAAGGTACAGATGTATGTGGAGAAACTAAATGCAAACGTTATGTTACCAATTATATTAATAACAACAATATAAACCAAAGACGGATATAAATAAGTTTGTAGATTTTGTTTGCTTATCAGCATTATGATAACATCTGGCTTGTTGTAGTTTGACTTTAAGTCAATTACAAAGGCCTCAAGTCTAAGACTTGTTTTCTTGCTCATAAGGTCATTTTAATAGTACATGCGCCAGTTTCCGATTCATCACAAAGTATGACAATTGAGAGCAAGCATTGGTCCCGGGAAAAAATATTGTCCATTGGCACAGATTTTAAAACTTAATAAACAAATTTGAAAATATAGTAATTCGCAAAAATATCTGCACGGTCTCTCTACGTGGTATCTATAAGATATCGAATTAATAAGAAGACAATGTAGTCTTTCATTGTAAAGGGAAACGGTATAGAGACGTGGTCTCAAGTGACACAATCCTCTACATCAAGCTTTATCCGTATATCAAATATTTGTCAGATACCAACAAGTTTCTTGGGGTGTTTTCTATTATCTAATGAACGAGAAGCTGCTTTCATTATCAGATTCATGCCACAAGGCACGTTATCTTTAATCGTCAAAAGAGAAGCTCTAACAAATAGTAATTAGGTTTCATAATGGGGATGGTTGACGAAAAGTGCTTGGAATACATGGTTTAAATAATCTAAGTATTATTTTTATAGGAACCATTGTACTTATATTTTATCAACTAGAATATTAATACCTGCTATATTATTAATATCCGAACGTGCAAGAGAGGCAATTAGGAGAGAAGGTACACGTATTATTTAATATGTCTTTCAATAAACCAATTAACACAAAAACGCAACAACGACGGATACTACCGCGGGTCTAAAGCTGCAATGGTTATCGGCCATAACAAAAATAAACGACGGCTAAACTCAGAACAGGAAAACGCAACGACGACGGCTCAATTTGTAATATTCAAGAACGCAAAAATGAATATCGCTACACGATCTGTAACACATGAAACTATAAGGAAAGTATCACTTCTCGATCTAAAACTTCTTAGACCCTCCGTTTTTTACGTTTCTAGTTCAAATATAATAAGTTAAATAAATTATTTCGCAATGTTGTACATGTTCATACTATTTTCTTATATTGTAGCTATATGCATTAGCATACTGAATAATTACCCACTTACTAACGTTTTAAGGATCTATACGGTTCTCAAGGATGAAATAATCTGTTACTGTTTTGTTCCGATGTTTGGTATCTACATACTATTGTTCTACATCGGATTTATTAAGACAAAAGTAAACTAATGGATATGGCTTTCTTTGGCCTTTATAAAGGTATACTTGTCTGAAGTCATATGTTGACAATTGTAACTCTTGCTGTGTAAATGCCAGTTTCAGATCAATAACATATTTCCCCTGCAAATTCAAAAATCATTGTTCCCGAGATGCAATACTCGAGTACAATAAGAAAAAGAAGATCAAGTTGTATCAAGCTAATATATATATACATGTTAAAATGAAACGTTTACTTGGCAACAGCGATAGCTACTATCATGCTAGGAGACAGTGGTACCATCGCTGTTTTTTGTAAATATTAAATAACTTGCACATGCCATCATATTCCAAATAAATGTCTATCAACGTGTTGGTGAATTTACATGATATACAGACTATACATCTAAAGATATATGACCATGTCAAAGCCATAATGAATAAAGTTTTTTAATATAATAATGTGATCACTCTCAACCTAAAGTCGGTGATTGTGGCTTCCTAAATTATACATAGAATCACGCGATATTATATGTTTATAACAGTTAAACATCTCCCTGTTCAATATGGCTCAACGCTGACTGTACCTACAGTCTCTTATGTTTTGTTCCATGGGCGACAGTTGTTAGATGTAAACTATTACGCAAATGAAACCATGTTGTTGATTTTGTTGTTATTGTTGTTGTAATAGTTAGGATTTGCTTAATCGCTATTTATGACATAATATACTGGTTGAAAAGGGACGGATTAAGACTCACAAATAAATCTTCAAGCTAATCTCAATATTCAATGGTTGATTATAATATACGTTTTCGACAACTTTAAACATTCTGTGTGATGTAAATAATAATTTGCAGGTGTTTGTTTGTTAACAAGCCGAATGTGTGTAATGTTTACCTATACATGTACATTGACTATACATTAATTGGACTCATAGTTTCAAAACTTCAGTCATTTTTATGTTTTCAATGCCTGATATACTGTACATTATTTACCTGGTACTTAAGCAAATTATTTGAGCCACAAACGACAATATTTACAAGCAGTTATATAATTATGTTACAATCTATATACCGACTAAAGGTTAACAGGAAGTCGATGACCAGAGGTCAGATCAAGGTATCAAGTGACGGACAGTTCAAATTACACTGTGTCAATTGACTTGTTGTTTAACATATGGGAAATTATCGACTTAAGACATCTGTTAACTATAGCTTGTTTGGAGACAGCTCATTTACATTCCAAGCCGCCTGTAAAATGACGTCATTCTAGCTATAAAATACATTTATACATCAATCATTAGTTGATTGTTGTGCCATGTTACCCGTCATTAACTTTAATTATTCTTGTTTGAGTTATTTTAGTTCTCCTTGTTCTTGTTGAGTATAATATATGTATTGGCACCATCTTTATGTGGTTCTTATTAATACAATACATTTTAAACCGCATAATGCCGTATGCATCACTTTTGAAACAAGGTTTTTGTCTGTCAAGTCGTAGTCTTTTTGTGTTTGTTTACCAACTGCAGGTTGACAAAATTAACAGAAGAGGACATGCCTCGCGATGTAGCACTAAACAAACTAAACCACTAGTGTCAATTAAAAAAGCAATGTTCACATAATTCCGAATGGCTGAGTAAACCAAACTCACTGACTTAACACACAATTGATGAAAAATGTAATGCAAAAAAACTTGTTTTTGTTAAACACCTGCATGCACCTACTTCAAAGTATTAACGTATGTGATATTAATGCCCTCATAATCTAATAGGGTGTTATCAAAAATGAGGAAGTTTAGTCATATTCATAGACGTTCGTACAGCTTTTTATAGTATTAAAAAGATAAATTGGATGGTCTCAATAAAAACATTTCGCATATTGTATTTCAAACGTATTTTGCTGTTGACGAAATTGTTTTTTCCCGCAATAACCTTTTTATTAAAATTGCAAAGGAAGCAATCATAGCGCCTATTTCCATTTAGCCTTGAGATATATCGATCAAGCTTATTTTCATGGTGTCATTAGACCAAAATAGAAATAGAATGAAAATAACACGATCCGTTTTGGAGATATGTTTACATATGAGTAATATTTGTAGTATGCCTAATCGTATTAAGAAATACATTTATATTTTAACATTTTCGGCGAAATAGTTTTTACTCAGTATTGTATCTACGAAAAAAAAACATGTCTGATGTATAATATACATTTATTCTGCAAAATCTAGACATGGATACATTTTAAACTGTCTTTTTAGCACTGCTCAGATGACAGAGTGGTTAAGGCATTGAACTGCGGCGAAACGTTATGATGTTCGAAGACCGACCGGTTCATATACAATGTGAATGTAACAGATGTTTAGCCTGGTGCCTGACCTTTAGTTTCTCGCAAAGACTAACCAGTCTTGTGTTAGTCTAGTCTGACTGAAGGGTATAATGTATGGTTAGTGCTAGATTACTTGTATTGAGACTTAAAATGATGACAATAGCACCGTGACCAATATATCTTCCAGGTACTAGTAATATGAGTACTCAGATAGAGTACACACCTGACACAATGTAAACAAAGATAATTAACAGCAGAGTATTCGTAAAAAGAACACTATGAATAGGAAAAAGGTATATAATAAAAAGGAAAACAGTTAATTTTCTTTTTTACATAAACCAAATAACACAAAAAACACAAAGACGGAATATTTTGTAATATAGAATCAAAATGGCTCAATTCAATTACATTTTTTGAACTTCCCGTTCGCTCCCATAATTGCTTATTATGACGGAAGCGAAACATAGTTTCAGTAACCTGGCGCTTTGACACAAAGTGGACATTGGAACGCATAGTAAAGAAAGCTGAAATGGGGAACATAAGGAGTTTAACAATTCTGTCTTTAAGATTTGAACTTTCATAACAGAACACACTTGTCAATCTTAAAAACAAATTGATATCTACTATCAACTTGAAATATTACGTGTACATATAAACATTTACAGAAAATTATTTAAACATAATAGTTTCAAAAGCACCTCAGAATAAACTACGCGCATGAATGTTAGTAAATACAATTTACACTACCTGCGGCGAATTTCACTGCCTCAAATGTAAAGCGAAATCTCAACATGGTGGTAAATTGTGATAAACAAGAAAACAGGGCATACTTAGATTGGTGTAGACCCTATTCACTAAACATTTACAACTTCAAATTAAAAAAAAACAATAATTTGTAACTATATGTTTGTATGTAAAAATACGTGCTTGCTATATGGACTTCGTTTTGTTTATCATTTTGAAAATATGTGTTTAACAGCAGTTTCTATCATTATATTTGGAAGCTTAGGTATTCCAGTGATAGTCCGTTAAAAGGGTTATCATCCACATTTCATATCAGATTATTTTTCACAACGATGTATTTCTATAATGGTAAGTACACTTAGTGTTCAAACAAACAACTCCTATCAAGCTACTTATCCTGCAATTATAACTTTACCGTAAAACATTATACTGATGAATCAAAGAGATATATCCATTATAATGCTCATGTGTGAGTGTAGCAATCCCTTGATGCCTTCATAGAGACAGCGTGATCCATCGGGATGCATTATAAATGAGGTCGATACCGTGTTTAAGAATAGAAACATCTAGAAAGGAAATAATTGGAATTTGAATCACGCTTTTAAGAAAACTAGAAGTGTGTTTTGATTTTTTGGCTAAACATTGTCGATTTCAATATATTTAAGGAGCTGTCTCTTTGCGTTTTTTTTCTCGTTTTTTTATTTCTTTCGCTCTTTCATCAAGAGCATTTTAAAGAAAACGATTAATGATGATGAACTCTCAGAAACTTTGATAACACCAAACTAACCATCTTCCAATATACAGATTTATTCATTTAATGAATATGCCATCGGTCCTGTCTAAAACTCGATGTGAATATACATATGATAGATGATATTCTTAAACAGTTAATCAACTAAGATAAGCATAATAGTATGATACAATGTAAATTATTTTTATTTTCTATAAATTTGCGCAAAAATGTTGTATTTCGATTTCCTATAACCTTCTATTATTTTCTCCCACAGGTATACATAAAGGTTATTAAGGTGAACACATATTGTTTCTGGTCAAGACACTTGGCAGGTAAGTTGATCATTAAGTCTTAATTGATGGTTTGGATGTGTGTATTTATTGAATATGTTATAACTATCTAGTAATGTAGATATATTACTCTTTTGGCAGTTATTAAATGTGGTAAGTATTACACCATGAGGAAATGCAACAATCAATGATTTAAGGTTGTTTACACAATTATATTTGTTTGCACAACAACAGAAAGTGCATCTCGTAAATAAAAAAATGAAATATTTTTTTCAAGTCAATAAATGGCAGATTAGAATAAGCTTTTTGAATATCCTAAAGGTTTATAATCTTACTAAGACATTGACATGATGGAAACTAACAAAACCGGCAACAGGGGAATGTTTTTTTGAAAACAAAGACCATCATTTAATGTATATGTCTAAGATGAAATAACCAATGTTAAATGTATATAATTGAACCTTCTCACTGGGAAATATTTCACAACTGCGTATCCACGGGGGATATAGTTCAAGTTGTATGCTCTTGAATAAAGTCGAACGTTACCACGCCATGCAACTTTCAGTGTTTCATTTATTTGTGCTACTTTTTATTATCATTGGGTTAAAGCAAACAACATGGCGGAACAGCTTTTACTGCCAGAAACAACACATCTTCTTTTTCTTGATTATGTTGATTGCAGCACCAGTAGACACAACAAGAAATCAATACCAATGTTCCAACATTATTCCAAACAGTTTACTTAAACTTTAACCTTAAAAATGTGCATGCAGATGAGGGACATCAGATTAACTTGTCTGACATATGTTACAATGTACTGTAACTGTATTAAAAAGGGGTGTTTTACAAATATGGTGAACATATCTGAATTATGTATTTTAAGTCTGCAGAACTAATGTTCTTTGTTTTTGTTTAAGCCTTCAATTATTTGACCGACATTTGGACTAGAAAGGAAAATGTGCAAATTCAGTCCGAACCATGCAAAAGAAAGACCGGACCATTTCTGAAATAATGGTTATAGATAAAGTTACTTGAATATGTTATATCAAACAGTTACGAATACGTCCGATATTCCGTCTAGCTGATACACAACACCATTTTCAACAAACCAAATAACCATCAATTGATAAAAAATGATATATATATATATATATCGATTAACATGTTCGGTGTATTTAAAAAAAACGAATGCAAACATAACTAATGTTATCAAAAGTCCACAGTTTACTTGTTTTAATATTTTGCCCAACATGTTTTTTTATTTATTCAAAACTTGTAAACCAAAAGTGATTTCCGGAGGCACTCAGTCTTAAACTAATCTTGCTGTCTTTTCAAAATCTGTTATTTCTAAACAGGGATGCAGACAAATTGGTTTCTGACATGTAAATCTATTTATGCAACTGTCGTGACTGACGGCTTACATTTAAATAAACTGCCTGCCAAACAGACATGCGAATAATGTATGTCTGCTAAATTACGTTTTTCTTGTCAGACCAAGATTTGATTTTACAAAATGTCTGCCTATGTAAGAAGGTTTTCTTATCTTAATTTGAATTTTACTTGGCGATTTAAGAGTCCCCCAACATGATTAACGCCTAGTTCAATCATTGTTCTCAGAAAAAGATACCTTTAAAAAAGTAGAAGCAATAGTCTAAATTCCATGAAATTTCCAACCGTTTTAATGAAAACCATACTTGTTACTTATTTTTCAATTATTTTATATCGATTACATGATAAAAGTTGCACATTTCCTCAGAATTAAGGACATTATATAAAAAGAGAAGTGTCAAAATTGTATCATGCATTTCATCTCTCTGTTCTCTAAGGGGCATTTCACAATATTGCTTTCAGTTTTACACGGTATTATCAGAACTATCTGACCTGTGCCTGTCTAGCCTGTTTAAGGAAACCAGTTAACAAACTAACAAAAAAAAACAATATTAGCCGAGAGAAGACTTCCTGTAGACTCCTCTGAGCAGATGTTAATACATTCATTACTTCAGGAAGTATGGTCAATAACCAAATACTTAATGATCATTTAGTGTGAGGAATCATCTGGTAAATCCAAATCGTTTGACCTTTTCATGACTAGACGTCTCGATAATAATACATTGGACATGATTATTATAACTCGAATGTTTATAGGAAGAAAAAGATGGTGGCATACTTTGCATTGTACTCTAAACTACTTTTTGTACATAAACTATTCAAATCGTAAGCTATTTGAGAAATCATCTTTTTCATTATAGGATAAAAGCAGATAATTTTCTTCAGCGATCGAATTCCCTGCGTGAGTAACCATCATGAATACACACGCGATACTTTTCTGAATATGAGTATAATATGTTTTGATAATAACGATGTGATTGATCTTAAATTTAACTATAGTGCATACTCATTCTAAACTGATGAAGTAGATTAAATTTTACCCAATTCATAGTAAACTTTTGTTCGATGTCTATCGAAGAAAATTGATCTTTTTAGCAAATGCTCGTCGAGTACTGAGAAACATGCCTTTGAGTCCTTATCAACATTACTCATTTGCATGTCGGTCGATTACATGAGAAGTTGTTGTATAAGTCATTTCTCTTCGAATTATTTTTAAATAATTTATATTATTCGCGTTTTTTTAACGCAGTTAAGTAAACGACATTAATGGTTTTGGTGCCTACCTTGGGTACCTTGGGTAGAGATTCCTGATGACATCAGAAGGCCGTCATGGGATGACTGTCCTTGTGGCCATTGAGTGTCCTAGGCGGTGACATTGTCTGTCGACGCCTGCTCACCCAGTCAACTACATAATTTGTGCCAGAGACTCTTATGTATGTCAAGCTGGTAATAAGGGGCTGATCAGGCAGAGAAAATGAGGAATTCGTCCAATGCTCCTTTCAAAGATGTCAGTTCACAGTTGTTTAAGTTCCTGATGTTTTGAGGAAGGCTGTTGAAGAGACGAGGACCTTTGTAGGGGAGTGAGGCAAAATTTATGGATCTGATTCGTAATGACGCAGATGAGGTAATCGACGGTACAGTACATAATCGTCCTCTTCTGTCACTGTGAGATTAATTGATAGGCGTGGACTCACGGTTAGGAACTTGACCCTCAATATGTATCCATGTGTTCCCTACGACGCTCATGTGAGTATATTTTGAGATAGGCAAGTTGGTCCCTATAGGAATAACTTGCCATTTCTGCAATGCGGGTGATGGATGCCATCTGGAGCAGTTCCATGCATTGAATGTTACCAACTGTAATGGGGGTCCATAGCTTGCTATTATAGTCTAACTGACACAATATATGTGTCTTCCATAAAGTAAGCATTGGTATGTGGTGCCTGGATTGGAAGTACGAAGAATCCATGCAATTTTTGATTTCACCAGCTCACTTCTTTCCATGATATGCTCAATGAAGGTAGCATCGTTGGAGAGTGTTGTTTTCCTCAATATTAGATACATCGTTACTTAGGTATGATGTCTCAGATTGTATCTCTTTGGATGCTTTGCTTGCGTATCTGATCAGTCCAAACTTGTCAGAGTTAAACATCATGTTGTTGTTTACTGATCACTTGTAGATAGAGTCAAGATCAGGCTGTAGATGAGCTGTATCAGTGGAAGTAGATATACCCTTCCCAACTCTAGTGTCATATGCGAAGGATGAAAGAAAAGCTTTTGTAACTTCCCTGTATATGTATTCGATAAGGACGAGGAAGAGAAGGGGGCCGATAACTGATCTTTGTGGGACGCGGGGTTTAATCGGTTTGGAAATTGACTTCTTGCCATTGATAACAACAGCTTGGGTTCTATTGGTTAGGAATGTGGCGATCCAACATCCTTTGTGGCCTTTAATTCCAAGCGCTGCAAGTTTGTTCATGGTGACACCATGGTCCAGTTTATCAAATATCTTGACAAGGTCTAGGTAAGTGGCGTCGACGTCATTTCCCTTTTCGAGTTCAGTGGTGGTTTTGTGAAAGTGGTTGAGTAGTTGGCTGTGGCATAAGTGACCACTATGGATTCCGTGTTTGAAGTTGTTGAAGATGATATTGGTAGTCATGAACTCAACGATGTGCTTTTGTAATACTTTTTAAAAAATCCTTGATCAGGTGGGAGGTTAAAGCCACTGGGCGATAGTCCTTTGGGACGGCACGACCTTCGGTAATTGTTACCGATTTACATATAGCGGGTATCTTGCCTGTCTCGAGGGATGTTCTCCATATTCTGGAAAGGGATGAGGAGAGTGCCGCACTGCATTTCTTCAGCTGGAAACCCGTCTGGGCCCGGGGATGTAATGGAGGCTTCGTCGTTTATGGCCTCAGCCAGTTCAGAGTCACCGAAGATAATTTGGCTAGCGATATTAGACCCATCATGGTTAGTGTCTTGTGGAGTGTCCTCATCTTTAGGGGAGCTGAATACAAAGCTGTATTGTTCACTGAGGATTTCTGCCATTTCTCGGGGAGCGTAGATTCGTTTTTTTAGCATTATTGATCAGAGGTCCTACGCCAACCTTGACCTTCAAGTACATTTGAATGAACGCCAATTCCTTGTAATATTTGATTCAAGCTCTACTAAAGCAAATGACTAGACAATGATTCTCGAAAACTGCGATTACAACCTTTGCATGTATCGAGAAGAAACAAAATACCTATTTGTCGTCTGTTGGTTACGTGAGTATGTATTATTGTATTGGGCATTTCTCTGCAAAATAAGATGTGTTTTATAAATTTCGATGAGACACGTTTTGTTAACGCAGTATTCACACCTCAAGCAAATGATGTATTTAGTTTCAGTGTATTTGGATGGATGAAATATAAAGGACGTTATCAGAAAAAATGCAGACAACAAAATTTTGCACATTGACATCACGTTACCTTTTATTGTATACCTCAAACTTAGCAATTGATATTTAGGAATGTGAAAACTTATTTTATAATTGCCTTGACGTATCAGTTCTTTTTGGAGATATTCATCTGTTAGAGCTTAGCATTATGTAATTGTTTTAACAGGGTGGTTTAAAAATTGTGCTTTATCTTACTTAAGTGTCTTCGTTATAATATGTATTTAACGCAATTTAGTGATCAGTTATATCAAAAAAGTAATTAGGCAACTAAAAAATCAAACTTTTAATGTAATGTTCATCTATTACGACAGCTTAGAGGGCAACGCCTTTTGATGAGTATTGATTTCATGTTTTATTTATCATTTCTCAATGACATATGTCATCTTGTTGTTAAACTATACATAACATACAGCATCACCCTCTAGATTTATCTTTCTCAATAAACTGAAGTTATACAAAAATGACATACTTTGCTTGCCTATAACCAGCTTATCATAAACTCCTACGAAAACAAAGACATGTTTAAAGGGTGAACGCATACTTATTCTGGTCGAGACACTTGCCAGGTAGGTTTAGCATAACGTATGTATATTATGTAGGCGTTATGCATTTAGTATGAGTCTTATATAACTGACGGGTAACGTAGATATGTGTTCACAATGTCATGCGCGTCCAAGAGCCAACAATCATATATTTCTTGTTTGCCTTATTTGTTTTTCTCTTCTTTTTTCAGCTTGTATATTATATCAAATTAATAGTATACGTGGATTGAATCTACAACATATAAACATCCCTATATTTATGTCTGAAATATTGTTTCTGTTATTGTTTTAAACCATTATAATTGGAAATATCTCATTACGTTTCCACTGGAGAGGTTTTTCTAGTTGTCATTCCTTAAATTATATTTATCTGTGATTGTTGTACTCTATTGGCAATTTGAAGCTTTGAACAAGAGTTATGTGTGTAGTTTGTGCACGGCTTACGAGTGTGTTGAATTACAACACAGAACATGTAATTACATCTTTCAATTTCGATACAGCGGAAATAAATATCTTTGACTACCGACCCCTTAATAATTGCTATATACCGTATTTAGTTATAACCGTCGATCACTGTACATTAAAATGGAGCAATGACCTGTGACAAAATCACATATAGTGCCTGTTAACATTATCTCGACTTTTCAATAACTTGTTATTATAGCTCAGTGTATTTTACAAAAAAAGTAGCTTCATCAGATCACAATAACATCCTGAAGTAGGAAACAATTGCCAACTAGAATAAACTTTGATATATTGTATAGTTTAATTATCTAACCAAGACAGTGACAGATAAAATAACAGCACCGTCGGCAAGGGAGTGTTTTTTTTTAATTAAAATTACCACAATGATAATTATATGTCTGACGTTAAAAAACAAGGTTCTAGTTCTAGCATTAAACCCTTTCACTGTATATCCACAAGGGATATTGGTCTAGTTGTTGTCTGTCCTTGAATAAAGTTGATCAGTTTCCACTCCAAGAAACTTTCAGTGCTACGTTTTTTGTTGCTACTTTTTGATTATTGGGTTAAAGCAAAAAGCATGGTGGAATAGTTTCAACTGCCAGAGTCAATATATCTTCTTTTTCTTGATGGTGTTGTTTGCGGCACCAGTACACAAAACAAATAAATCAATACTAAAGTTCCAAGATTATTGCAACTAAATTAATTAAACTCGAATCCTAAGAATGTGTATGTGGATCAGAGACATATAATTCATTCTGTTTAATACCAAGTAAACATGTCAGACAAATTTCACAATGATATCATATACCGGGTGAGTACAAAAAACGCACCGCTTTTTGAATCACAAATTCTCCTACAATTATTACAAATTTTTCACAAAAATGCTCCCACTTATTATTCAACATGTTTTCATTGCCGTTATTAAATGTGAACTTGATATCCCGAACACTCATCTCTAGAACTCCCTCAAAAATATAATATGTACATTTTCACATAGACGTAAAAAATGCGTAAAGATGAATTCATTAACAACAACAAAATGGAATGCTCCT
>JAUUEB010339555.1:0-12569 GCA_032362205.1 Clione limacina
TCTCTCTCTCTCTCTCTCTCTCTCTCTCTCTCTCTCTCTCTCTCTCTCTCTCTCTCTCTCTCTCTCTCTCTTTTCTGAATTTGAATTCCATTAAATTAAGAAAAGGGCAAACAAATAATGATATTGCAATAACAAAGTTGTATATTGTAAATTGATTCGTACAGGGACCATGACCAGTTTTTTTTTCAACTTAAACCATTTCCTGAGTTTTGTTGATGTACAATGAACGAATTAAATTACCTAGACATTTTTGCTGACTGCAATATATTGTAAGAAAATACATTTAGGAACCTTAACAAAGTTGCCGAAAACGTCATTGTATATTGATTTGTACAGAGGTAATGCAAATAAGTACTCACTCATGAAACGATAAGGTTCTTACTAATATACTGCTGGTCAATGCCTGTGTACTGGTTAATTTAAAATACAAAATGATATTGTTGGCAAAATATGTTTCGAAAACACAATTGATATCATAAAAACATAGTTTGCCAACACTTTCATGGTTAATTTGTAGGGGTTATGCAAATGTGGGTGTCTTCATAAAATGCAATTATTTAATCTCATTAACTCACTTACATGAACCCTGTACGAGTCAATTTCCCATTTATGTTTTGGTGACCTTGGAGTCAAAGATATTTCTTACAGATCTGCAAATAAACAAAAAAAATGGCAAGCTTTCTATTCCTCGTGCTGTGTAGAAAAGCAATTATCGTAAACATCTTTATAAATCCACACTATTGTGTAATCGATGTGTTTTTCATTGTGTATCATTGATCATCATCTTATCATCGATTTTTATCGATAGTATACACTCTAAATAAACAAAAATACTAAGTTGAATTAAATGCTGTTAAATAAGGCACGGCAATTGCGGAACTTTAAAGGCTTTCGTTTTTTACTATATATTACTGAATATTACTATATACGCTAAGCTCCTAACTAAAAACGCCCTTTTTACACGAAAAAGTGACCCAAAGTCACTATATTTATTCGTCTGATTCAGACGTGTTATTTCAACTTATTTGTTGGTGCATTAAGATACAACAATTTTTAATTTTGACCATATCAGTGGACAAGATGTGCCCTGATGACGTCACGATCAGACTGGACATTATAGCTCGAGAACTTTTAGTCGTACCGTAGAAAGAATAAATATTTGTAATCGTCTCGGCAACACATTTTCATTTGAGATCCATTCAGAGCATTTTTGTTTTTTGTCATTGGTCAGCCCCTTTGGTCATTTTTCTCAAGTTTGGTTTTTGCAAAGCCGTGGTTTTGTGTCTATATACCTTAGGATCATTAAAATCCAGGTCCGGTTGAGTCCTGGGGGTTGAGAGAACCCCCCCCCCCCCGACTATATCTACTACCTCATAGAAGCTGTTTTGGCAAGATGTATCACAGTCCATTCGAGTATGGAAAGTTATGTAAACAACGTCTTGGAGTCAAAGACATTTATTAAAGATCTGCAAAGAAAACAAATATTATGAATATTGTTATCATTAAACGCTCAATAGCTTATAAAGAAAAAAAAGGAAAATACATCAAAAGGCGTATATAAAAAAGTTTGCCGTTATATATTTTTGTGACCGGAATCGCATATTGAGACGTCTTTTACATTAGACAGTAAAGTTTTGCTATGTTTAAAGGATGATTAAAACATTAAATCCAGACTCAATGTCTATAATTTTCTTCAAACAGATTCCCCTACACTTTAACAACGAGCACGAGACACAACTTTACAAGTGAACAACCGATTCCAGGTTGAAAATTAGTTTAAATGAAATGGCAAGCTTTCTATTTCTCGTGCTGTGTAGAAAAGCAAATATCGTAAACATTTTATAAATCCAAACTATTGTGTAATCGATGTATTTCTCATTGTGTATCATTGATCATCATCTGAGATTTACGATCAAACTCCATTGATTATTTACTTGAACATTGTGTATAAAACGTCGTACCAATTCCAATATGATCCTGATTAATAGTCGAGTTTAACTCTGATTCATGGTACAATTCAATTCCTCATCTTCAAAATAATTGCGCATTGTTTTGATTGTTGGACATCATTACAATAAATGAATTATTTTATATTCGAAGTTCGAAAAAAAATCTCAAGAAGATGATCATAAATATATAAAAATACTCAGACATACAATATCCTTGATGATCATCATCTAAGATTCACGATCCAACTTCATTGATTATTTACTTGAACATTGTGTATAAAATGTCATACCAATTCCAACATGATCCTGATTATTATTTAAAAATTCAAGTCAATAAACGATGTTGCAATGCACACAAATTCTTATTAATTCGATCATAATCTCGAGCAAATACGAGAGAACATATATCAGTCTCCATCTACACGATCATAAATGATTAGACAATGGTCACAGACTCCGTCACTAAACACAAATAGATCGATCAACGGTAAGATCAACATGAACAATGATTATAAGCATATCAATCAATTAATGCTTCATTCTACACATGAAAACAGACGATTATCTATTGACAGTATAGACGACACAATAACAAATGCTTTGTGAAAAATAAAAAAAGTATTGAGTTTGACGGTCTCAATCTCAAGAAGATGATCATTAATATATAAAAAATACTCAGACATACAATATCATTGATCTAATATTCACGATCCAACTACATTGATTATTTACTTGAACATTGTGTATAAAATGTCATAACAATTCCAACATGACCCTGATTAAGAAATAAAACACAGAAAGACTGGTTTGTCAATTCACAAGCAAGTTAATAATTAATTAGAAAATGAAGTCAATAAACGGTGTTGCAATGCATAAAAATACCTATTATAACAGCAAATATGAATGTGCTTAAGCGTGCAAAGAAATGTATAGACTTACAAATTAACTTGTTGGTACTAAAAAACCACCAATTTGTTCACGTGTTGAAATGTCAGAAGTTCCAAACTGTTTTTGAGATTTCTCAAATCAAAGGTAGAGACACTACGGCAATCACTGGATAGTGAATGCGGAAATGTCCTTTCATTTAATGAGCCAGATTTTACCGGGTTGTCTTTGATAACTTTTAAAACTGTGTCTGAAAGTGAAATTAGTGAAATCATATCTGAATCTGCCACAAAATCGTGCGAATTTGACCCTCTGCCAACAAGGATTGTTTAAATGAATTATTGCCATGCATAACAAGTATCCCAGATTCAAATTTGGATGATACAAAATAAGTAAAAAATCAATGGGCCTAAATCTGAGTTCATGATTCTTGGCAAGAAACAAATGCTTGATTTTGAAAAAAACCGCTTTGAACATCAGCAATAATAAAATTGTTCCTTCAGCTGAAGTAACACATTTAGGGGTTATTTTTGATAATCATTTATCAATGAACAGTCATTTCAATACTTTGTGCCGTAAAATATTCGTTGTTATTAGATCTATTAGTTCAAATAAAGATTTTTTTACTGCTCAGCTCATGATTTCTCTTGTTTTCTTTAAAAAAAAGTATGACCCTGCAACACCATTATTAAAACGTTTGCATTGGCTGCCAGTGAAAGAGAGAAAATAGTATAAGATCGCCACTATATGCTACATTCATTTTACAAATAGTGCACCTGAATATGTATGTGATATTTTAGAAAGGCCACATAGAATAGGTGAACAACGTTCAAGCAAAGATGCTACTCTTTTGAAACTCCCGTCCAAAAACTTAAAAACCTACGGTGAAAGAAGTCTTTCTTTTTATGTCCCCAGTTTGTGGAACACTTTGCCACAATAAATCAGAGAAGCACACAATATAGACATTTTTCAAATAAGTTTAAAACACTATTTGTTTTTAAGGGCTTTTGATTGATTTCTTATATCTTTTGTACATACAAAGTAGAATGTTGCTTTTTATACTCAAATGTAAAATATGTATTCATGTTTTAACATATTGTAATCAATGTTTGATTATTATTGATGTGATGAATGCTTGTATGAATGTCAATGTAAAGTATTTATGTTTGTTATAGCATATTTTAACTTGTATCTGACAATAAGATATGATACCCTGATAACTGCCTATTTACACATGACGCTCAGCATGTATTCTTGTGCACCGCTTTCAACTACGCATGGGCGGGTATTGTCTATTTTTTTAATTCGTGAAGAATGCAAGGAAATACTTAACTTAATGTTTTCAAATATTATTCAAGATACCGTTACTACGACAAACATACTCTTTTTCAAAATGAATATAAAAAGACGATACATATTTATGTTTAATCACAAGTTGTTAAGCTTGTACGTATATCGTATATGCATACGAATATAAACTAAAAACACACACTCTAACAATACACGCATTGTAATGTAGAAAGTAATTGAGACAATGCAAGAGCTGTGTATATAATGGTACCGTAAACCATTCTATTGGTCGTACAACTGGAACAGGAGGCTTCTGTTTTCAATATTGAGATTATATGAACATGTATTAGACCTGAGTAAGATGTACGACATTTCTTCCCTCTACTGTGTCTCTGATAAAATGTTAGGTCAATTGTTTGGCTTATCGTAGGCGACCCTAATTCAAGATGCTCGCCGTTGATAAAGGAATTGGGTCACTACATTACCCCTTTCATAACTATCTACTCAATTCATGGAGCTGTCTAAGGCGCGCTCTGTTATACATTTACTAAAGCCGGAAGACTTCTACCGGAAGTTAGGAAATAACTACTGTGAGTTTACTGTCTGATTGGGAGGTCTTTATATGTATGTGTTATTACACTGTGTTCTATTGCGCCGCGCAACACACAATCCTAAATGAATCGTTTAAAGAGTATTATTAATTGAAATCAAAGCAGTAATTTAACTTTCTCAAATTTTGTCAATACACATTTTGATAAAGTTATATGGCACAATAAGGAAATGTGTTATTATTCTACTCGGTTTCGGGTTTGTGCTCTATCTGAGAGATCATTGACGCAGTCAAACAGATAAAAATGGATGTACTTTTTTAAATTTATCGTAGTAAAAGGATTGTTTTCGTCTGCAGTGTGACCCCAGACGGCAAGGTATCCAGCAAAGTATTGGTGGGAAAGTACTAATGTTGTAATGCTCTATAGAAACATATACAGTGTGGTCTAAATAACCAACCCGAGTATTTTATTATTCAAAACTAGAACCATACGGGAATTTGTATAGTTGTGTTCGTTATTTTTTTAGTTGTGTCCTTATTTTGTTTAACGCTGTGATGTGAGTACTTCTTTTAATTCACAAATTCGTGTCTTCTTAGTTATCATATTAAATAACAATATGATACTATATAGGAGCAAAGTGTTCAATTCACAATGATCTGCTTTGATGCTAAACATGATTATGTAATGTTTTCAAAGATGAGAAAAAAATTGATGTCCAAGTCAGATATCTGTATCACTAAATACAAGTTGAATGGCCAATTACTTGCATAAAAACATAATATCAAAATCTTTCTGTACACCTTAAACTCCCAAAATATCTTAACAGGTTAATTTAGAATAAACATGCCAAGGTATTTTTACACATGTTGTCACTATACATAATATGTAGAATGTTTATCTTTCAAGCAAATGGGTGGGTTAAGCTCCAATAATAAGTGCTCAGTGTTTCAAAGGCAAGAGTATCACAAGAGAAGTAAATAACTCACAGTATCTGAAGCAAAATCGAAGTTCACAACAGTCGATGCTTAACTAGGAGATACCTCGGAAGAGGCCGACTAAGCAGATATATTTTGCACAATGCACCTTGACCCACTTAAGTCGAAAGGGTTCTTAATAACTCGTATATACTTGAACTCGTTATATAGCAAAACACATTACACGCGATGCTGGTAAAAGAGCATGCAAGGAAACGAATCTCCGACCGAATTTTGACTGCAACAATCTAGCAAGCCAACCCTCGCGTTTCGGAGAGAAAGAGGAAGCAGATGACTATAGACGTTTTCAAATATCATGATGCTGCTGACGTAAGTAAATAAGACTAGCTCTTCAATCATGCCCACCTACAATTAAGGACAAGTATCCACACAAAAACTGATAAGCGATCAGCGAGATTATTTTAGCTGATAATGAGAACTTAAAGGTGAGAGGCGGGTAAAGTTTTCTGCTTGTATGTTACTATATATTATCATGTAATTTACGTACCTGCTCTGGCCTTTTCACTCACAAAATGCACAAGTAACTTGGTTTATACAACTTACAATTTAAAAGAATTGACAGAGCAAAGGATTTAGGTGTTTTAATAATATTGTTAACCATTTTTTTTACAAATTATGTCTCTGGAACATTTCGAGGGGTCATAATAGGTCAGATATTTACATAAAGCTGACGCCAAATTGTAGTCAAATTTATACCACAAAATTGAACTAAATCTATTTTTGGAGTATGTTTGTATTATTTCAAAAACCAAGCGAGTAAATAGCAGAACTCTAATGCAAATTTCGCCAACCCGTTCACCTTTTTAAAAGATGTAACATGCATAAAATGTCGAAAGCGGTAGGACATTGTTAAAAGTAGGAAATATGAAATTATATTTTAACTACACATTGTCCTGGTTTTTTATGGAAGATACTTAGAGACAGCCATTCAGGATTTAACCAAATATCTAAGCAATGTGAGCAACCAAAACAACCGTTAAGATTGCTTAAACTGACTGCACAACAAGAGGTAAATATGCCCTAAATACTAACGGGATAAATGGTTTAAAATACAACTTCGATCAATTTGACAAGGAGGCGAAAAAAAATTGATTCATGAAGAGTCCTGACCACATTGCATTATAAAAAAAGAAAACATTGCAAATGAACACACACACACATTTATAGATTAAATGTTCTTTCTCTTTGCGGACGATTTTGCCCTTCTTGGAACTTCTAAGTGAATGATGAAACAAGCTATGGAAAAATTCCTAACTTTTTTTAAGATAAATCAATTGTCACTTTAAAGAGTCGAAAGGATCTAGAGTGTGAAGTCAATGACAGAACCGGACATACAGGAAAACAAAATACATCTTTTCAATGACAAATACATGGTACTTGGGCAGAGAAGAATGAAATGTTATTTCATCGTCTTGACAAATACACACTCCAATTTTCTCTTGCCGTCAAACGGTATTATTGTCAATTTTATGTCGACCTTCGAGCGTCAAGGGGAAACATGCAACCTCTCTAGAGTCAAGTGCAATCTAGAAGTGAAATGAACATAATTGTTTCACTCGACGTGCCCGCCAAACGTTGTTTGGACTTTAAACATGATGATTGGTTTCGAGAAACTTCTTTAACATATAATAAAGAAAGATTAATTCTTTTAGACACTGTCCAGGTGTTCTAAAAAAATAGTATATATGACTTAAAGGTAAGAACAAGTTTATGTAAGTGGCACTTAAGTATATCTTGGATTATAATAGTTATAATGATGATAATTATGCATTTAGAGAGCGATTTCAATTTTTAATGAGCTTAAGAACCTTGCAATTAGTAATACCTCGACACATTAAATAATAACCTGTACATTCTAAGCTTCATTGGAAGAATACTGTATGACGCCTGTAAGGAGAATCGCCTTAGCATTTTAGAAATACATTTGCGCCTATTCTCGGATACACAATTTTACTGCTTGAATTATATGAAGGCGGTTGAACATCCTCTTTATACATGTTGTGCATGTATTGTCGGCGATACGTTTTAAATACAGATACGATGATGCAGCATATTTATGTTCTCTTTAAGGTATTTGAGCCAGGACAAATGTATTTAAAAAAAACGTCCATGCTTATCTTCATAGATCGAAGATCTCCATCAGATTTCAAGAATATAATACAAACCATATTCTGATCATGAATAAAAGTGAAATGAGAAACAAAACAACAATCATTTTAAAGCAGAAATAAGGAACCATGTGTGGAGCGGGAATAAAATACAAGCTGAGTAATGCGTAAAAAAACTACACATTTATTTAGATTTACTTTGTCCAAATGTATAGCGGGTGTCTGAAATACAATAATAATAAAAATGTAAAGTCAATTCAATGGAGTGTTAAATTGTGTTTATATTTATAAACGCTATGGTAAATTGCAAGGGGAAGACATGCCAAAATCACATTATTTCCTAATCTCATACACAGCAGGATTAAAGTCCGGCCAGACTTATTCAAAAAATTGTCAACAGCAACAAAAATCAAAATAGTCTCGATAACCATGTTTGAAATAGTCTAGACGTATCCCTGGATGAGAGTTGTATGCTACAAGTAACAGATTTGGTGACCTCTTGATATATGGATTTAATTATAAATTTCCAAGAAAAAATATGCCGTGATGAATCCTATTAATTTATAAACAAATACTATACTTGTTTTTGTCTCTACGGAGAAAGTATGTGATAAGTGTAACTGTGTCTATGGTAGTTACACACCCTTGGTGGTCGTCTGGAGCAGACATTACACTCATGATTTTGTCATGTATGCCATTCAGGAACAGTACGTCTAAGTTCAGTGCACATTAGTTTTTAAACAATCTTTGGTTGAACTGACAAAATCAGACCATCAACAACATATATAATAGGACAAGGGAGTGTTTTGAAAATAAAATGTTGCCTTTGTAAAATATAGTCTATGCATGAACAGCAACGTGCGATAATTGAGGAAACCTACAAAAACAATGTTTATATAATACTTACGTCAATACAAACACTCTTGTCAAAGACCCTCTTATGGACGATAGGGAAATCATTAAGAAGGTACTGAGCCACTTTAATTATTGATACGATTATTTAAATAATTGATATAACTCCATTTCAATGATAATTGTCATGCTATAGTATCATTACATTAAACGGAACACATTTGGTATATCTGAAAGGTGCGAATAGTTGTATTTAAAAAATAGACGAAATAGTAATTGCAAAAAAGTTGTTTAACACTATTCAAATATGTCTTTGTCTATCGGGGAATTCATTTTCCTTCATTCACATGATTCTGCTTTGATGTACGATAACTCTTTAATTACATTTTCGAGGATTGTGTCCGTGTAATGCTATGAGTATGGATACTTTGGTCTTCTCAATTATTGTCAAAGTATAAGAGACAGAAATGTGGGGGGATTCGCTGTTATGTGTAAATAACTGTAAGGGTGTGATGTCCTTGTTGGTATTGTTATATCAAGCACCACAAGTTCTTATCGTGGATTACCTATTGAACCCAATAAAACGTTAGATATTTGAAAACATCTTCAGATTTGAACAAATATTATAATCGAACAAACAACGTTTACGAAGTTTGAAACGAAATGTTGAAGAAGAAAACCAAATAGATGTATGTACATAGGTTCTCTCTTTTTAGGCAAAAATACGATCAACCGCAATCAAATTTCAATGTTACAAGTCATTGCAGACAGAAGATATTCATGTGTTATACGAACTGAATACGTCATCTGTTGGTGTCTTGTATCACCGTCACCGATGTAACCTACCCTGTGTTACTGGAGACGTAATAACATATTCCAAAATGTACACACTTTACTCTTAAAAATCTTGCAATTGTTTGTATCAGATTTAAATTCAATATTAGTACGTGTTCAACCATTTCCTTGTGGTCAAATATGATATAACAAAGATTTTTTTTAATATCAACTGATTTGTTTAATACACTTCAATGATCTCCCAAATTAAGATTGGTTCGGAAATTGTTTCATAATTGTTGATTATGATTATTTGAGCTCATTAGATATTGCTAATAACAATATCATTAGAAAATGCATTATCATGTATTTTCACGACTTGTAAAACTTATTACATGTATAGTCACTCTGTTCAAGGGGCGGTAAGTTGTCGGTTATTATCGATTTAACGAATATTCGTGTTATAAGTGACACGCGCACTTTTTGTAAAATTAAGAAAAATGATACACAATATTTACATTGAGCAATTACTGTCGAAAGTTTATCAAGTATACATTTAGGAAAGGTGGAGAACAATCCAATAGCGATCAAATGACACTTGTCAATACACTTCAACTGCATAAAGGTGTTTTTCGATTGATAGTAATATTTCTAAATGTATACTCTTATGTTCATAATAAATCATTGAATGCATGGCAAAACGGCGATAACAAACTTATATCAGACTACAAAGTCTCTGGGTGGATTTTGCTCTAGTTTTAACATAGGATAACAAACATACCAATGATTGATATAGAATAATAAAATATATGAAAATGCAATCAAACAAAGGACATTTAACCTCATCATTTTTAAGCCACCTAAGTTACCCTGCCTGACCTCGACTCTATATCTATAGTTTATCTTAAATTGTTCTCGTAACACATCTGAACTTATTATTCGTGTTTTCAGATGTTTTAGATTGTCAATTGCAATCAGCTGAAATGTATCTCAAACCAGCGTCGTCCATTGTATCATTAACCAAATTAATCCTTTTGGTATGGGTTTCTTGTTTGTTGTCTGAACTTTGTTATGTTCTCTGTATATGGAAATTCCATTGATATTTTAACTGTCTAGTCCATAAACCTTCTATCTAAGAACAATTATATTATCTGAGATAATATTGCAGATGTTATCTCAACGTAAAAAGATTACATCCAATACTGTCTACATATGAATATAGTATAGACTCAAGCGGGTCACTTGGTGCACCAATAAAAACAATAAACAACGACAATTTAAGCGTCATAATATAGCAAAGAAAACGACATTGCCTAGACAGAAACAAATTTGCGAACAAAGTTTACTTGACAGCTTTAAGCATATTGCCTGACTTGATATGAAACAGAGTTAGTCTAATTTGTTAACCTTGCTTGCGAATCACAATAATGGATATTCAAAGTGATTATTCAATGGGGTTCTAATGAGTTCAAAGTAAAAGACCGCAACCTTCTATGCGTTTTGTATTCAAGAATGTTTTTTACGGAAATAAAAACTCAGTTATTGCAAAAAGAATTAACATTTTACCTATAGCTATGTTTTGTCGTCAGACGATACCAGGCGCGCTCTGTCTAAGCTCAAAGTAAGACAATCATACGGGGCTGATATTATTTGTCCAAGACACCTACGCTCATGTGCTTATGAACTAAGTTATGTTCTGACCATCATATTTAACTGGTCCCTTATACTCGCCAGGTACCAAATGTTTTAAAAAAGTCACTCATTATACCTTTTCCAAAAACGCTCAATTGTGACATGTTTAAATGACTGTAGACTTGGAGCATTAACATCAACTGTCATGAAAATACTTGAAAGTTTTGTTCTTTGTCATATGAAATCGGTTTTACCCCGATCACTTGACCCGTTTCAATTTGGCTACAGGAAACATCGATATGTTGAAGATGCTGTATCAATTGCTTTACACAATGTTCTTGAATTTCGTGACTCAAATTCCCCTAATTATGTCAGAATTCTTTTCATTGACTACAGCTCCGGCTTTAATACGATCTCCCCCTTCAAATTGTTTGACAAACTTATCGCTCTCGAGGTTGATCCTTCTCTGTGTGAATGGGTACTTGATTTTCTTATTGATCGCACACAATGTGTCAAGACTGGCAAATTTGTCTCAGAAACCATCACTATTATTACTGGAACGCCCCAAGGTTGTTTAATCTCACCAATTATGTACAGTATTTTTTACTCATAATTGTGTTTCTTCATATCCTAGTTGTTCAGTTATTAAATATGCTGATGACACTTCTGTTGCTGGGCTGATTGACACATCTGAGCAAGAATACCGGAAACAAATTTCAGATTTAGTTGATTGGTGCGCTCAAAATAATCTTGAACTTAATGTAAAAAAAGACAAAGGAAATCATAATAGACATTAGAAGAAACCCTTCCGAAATTGCTCCTTTGATTATTAATGGGTCTGAAGTTGCAATTTTAAATTCGTTTACCTTTGTAGGTGTACAGATCTCAAATGATCTTAATTGGAATTCAAACACTGACTAAAATTGTCATGAAAGCCCAGTAGCGTCTATATTTATTTTTAGTCTTTTTGTCTATATTTTATTAGATGACTTAAGTCTTTTCAAGTGAAACAAGAAATACTTGTAAAGTTTTACAGAGCTATAATTAATAGTATCCTTACAAATGCATTTATTGTCTTGAACGTATTGTCAAAACGTCGTCAAGGATCATTGGATGTAAATTGAAATCACTTCATGACATTTATGCCCAGAAAACTGTAAAAAATATCAAAGTATATTATAAACTAGCGACTTCGTCACATCGGCAATATCCGATATCTTCTAAAATAGCTCAAGAGAAGACGAAGAAGAAGAAGAGATTATTCATTCGCCACTAAGGTTTCAATGCATAAGTGTTGTAAAAAACGGTCATGCAAACCTCAAAAATGAAGAAGTAGTGTCCAAATGGCAATATCTCCATATGATTTTAATGCCTCAATGTTATTAAGAAAGGGTCTCATAAAAAAGTTAGTGTATTTTTAAAGCCACGCCTTTCAATTTCTTTTCATGTCGCTCTCTATATCTATCCATCTATCTATCTATCTATCTATCTATCTATCTATCTATCTATCTATCTATCTATCTATCTATCTAT
>JAUUEB010339666.1:0-12568 GCA_032362205.1 Clione limacina
TTTTGCGGATTTCAATCCCCGAACCCCACGTGACTTTCATGTCTTTTATAGGAGAAACTCAAAGGTCATGGGTTGGCGGGCCTCATTTCAAGGTGAAATATTAGTTTCAATCATATTTAACCTTGAAATAGATTAGATTATCTTAGCTAGAAATAGATTAGATTATCTTAGTTCATATTGAACGAATCATAACACTTTTTTTAATCAAGAGATTATGAACATAAATTACATATAATTTTATGATTTTGCGTTGATTCTATGTTTTTTGCATGTACCAACGTTTCAAAAGTCAGATTGAATCATGTCTTTTTTTGGGTACAATCTCCAAGAGTTAATTATGAAGTATTTGAAAACTCGATTTATATATATTTTTTTCTTTCAGGTCAGAAAATTCGATTGCTACAATGCACTTCCATGTTAAATGATAAGCATGAAATCTACATAGAACACTCATCCCCCATGTAAGCTACTTCTTCTTTCTGTCATGTCATATTACGATATCACCGATACAAAGCGTAACTTAAAATGATGTTTGTATACAGCAATAATAGCATAACAATGTCCAGTATAAAAACTGGTGCTATTCATAATACGAACACAAAAGACCCTAATAAGTAGTCTGAATGTCCCTTTCATGGTCGTAAGAGGTCAAGATACGAAATCGTGTTTCTTTTGAGTAAATATCTATTAGGCGGGTTTCTTAATAATCGTCGATTAGGTGAGAGAATGACAAACAGAAAGAATAAACGGGCAAATAAAGGCATACGTGAGGTAGAAAGGAATTGTTGAGCGAAGGAATAATAGAAGAATGATTGGAAAGGAAAACGGGGTTATGATTGGTGGTAATATCAATTACGGACGGAAAAATATTTCTTCTGAAACAGAATTTTGCTTTTCCCGATTCAGGCGTCAAAAACAAGTTAAAATGACGCGAATGGGGTGTCTGATATCCCCCCCCCATGTCTCCCTGCCTACGCGTCTGCCCCCATGTCCCCCTCGCTACGCGCCTCTCCTCGATTAATATGGAAGAAAACAAATTTCAGAGCATTTTCAGCATTTCGTTCATGCCAGTCAGGTCAAGAATATTTTTGATTGTTTAAACAATTCCTCAAACTACTGAGACAAATCGGCAAGATTTATGTCAAAAATGTCGGAGAGAAATGAGCGGCTTTGTCATGCATATTAAATGATAGTGCAATTATTTCAATCTGATCACTTCTCAATATCAGTCATATTGTGATTGTCCAAAACAACTACCAAAAAAAATATGTGAAATTATGAACACATGAACAATTAACACAGACTGATAAGACATTAAGACAGAAACTTTCTTTCTTATGGACATTTTTTGTGTAAGTCATCAGAACACAATTAATGTCAAACTTAACTTTATTGGGAACAAGCAAAAAACATATATTCAATTTTGTTCGATCCATGCATAAATCGTCTGCAGATTCGATGTTTCCTATTCTGAAATAGACCCAGTGTTAAAAATGTTAAACAGCAGTCTGACTTTTTTGCAAATTGTGCTTGTTGTTAACGTCTAGCTGCCTGCCTTCGTGATAATAAACGACTAACATTGACAGCCCAACACACAAACCTTCCATCGATGGTACTCCCTTCTTTGTGGGGGATATAAACCCCTTTCTCGGTCACGTTCATACTGAAAAAGAATGACAATATATATCTATAGTTATAATAACTCTCAAATATCATTAACTAAAAAAAAGTATAATAGAAAACATGCAATGGAAACGATTGCATGAACTTTTGTTAATCATACAACATATAAAGAGCATAAACAGAACCACTTTCAAGATCAAAATCGATGACTCGTTCTTAATTCAAGGCGAATTTCATTTCGATATCATGAAAGTGAATACTTTCAACGCGTTAAAGCATGTACGTCTTAGTTTAGCGGCAAAAGCATCAGGCCTGACAAAAATGTCTCTTATACAGAATTACATTATTTAAAGGAAACGAGTTACTAAAAGATTAACACGTTTAACTATCCATAACATTTCTATCAATGATCTAAGTATGAAAGGATTTCTAGTTTGTGTTTAAAAAGACAGGAAAATGTTACCCTTTATCTGGTATATGTAGTTGTCAATTATGTTTTATGGCACGAACATTAAACATACGCTGCAAATTATTCCTACGGACTTTACTATTGGTATATAATATTTTTTATACAAAAAGCGTGATAGGACAACGAAGAAAGTCTTTACAGCTTTCTTTAAAAAAGTAATAGATAATGTGAATGGACATATCCCGACATTCAGAAAATGCCATGCTGTTGCACTATCGTCCCCGCTGCCTCGATCGATGTTGCATGTTTGATCACGAATGAGATTATGGGATTAACCTAACCCTGTACCCTCGTTCGTCCCCGATTCTTATCAATTGTTCAATTTTATTTACCCAGAATTTAAGTTAACACAACAAGGACAATACAAAAAGACAACAATTTCACTACGTTTTATTATATGTCACGATGGAAATTTTTGGCGTAGATTTTTGGAACTTATCAAAAGAACAAATTATCCACTAATGAAATACAGCCTGTGATCTAAGTGTGTGTGGTGCACTCAATGTTTGCATTGATTTCAATGTTCGATTCATAAAGAAAGGAGCGCCAGCCAGAGCGGAACATTTCACATTATTTTCAAATTATATTCAAACATTATGAATTGATTGCATCACTAACATTTGAAGGTGGTGAACATTCTCGTCTTTTAACATTTCCATAGTTCACTTACTTTGATAGCTTGGTTTGGTATTTTACGACATTCATCGAAATCTTACATTATTTCTTCCAAATCATTTATTGACCCAATTAGACAAAAACACTCTGACTAAAAACTCAAAGTAATAATCTTGACGACTCCGAGTCACTTCAACAGGTGCAGAAGAGTTACCCCAAAAATATTGATTTCAATCCATGATCAATGAATGAATAAGATACTACGTTATATGTCACAAATTGTGACAGTGGGTGCTTTAGGAAAATATTCCAATTGACTAAGCTTTATTTTAAAAGGCGTACCCATCTAAACGACATACTAATCGGAAAAATTGTTAAAAGTTTGCGAGGGGGTCAGAGAGGGGGTCAGAGTTAGATTTCAAAGTGGATAAAGTCGCCCTGTGTGTTAACCTAAACAACTTGGCCGATGGTAATTCATTATATGTTACCGACAATGTATGCAATGATGCAATGCAGGTAGTATATAGAATGCCTATGCAATGTACGTAATGATAGCAAATATCCGCCATTGTTTAATATTGAATAGCAAATATCTAAAAAAAAAACAGCTCTGATTTATTTATGTAAGGTTTTACAGCACTGTCGACTAAAAGGGTCCTTAATTTAAGTGCTATATTTATTGCTATGGTATCAGACAAGTATACTACAATACGGGCTAATTTATAAAGCCATATCCAACAGTTTACTTTTGCCTATTGAGAGGACTTCAGTTCTATTCTAACAGAAAAGAAGTCATGCCCTCAGGCCAAAACAGCTCTGAATATCTCGACAAATTTGTTATCAATAGATTGGTTTAGCTTGTGAAGAAATAGAAACTTTGATTTCTTGATACATTTGAGCCATTATGCAAAGCATGTTACTATCGAACATCATTAAGATCTTGAAAGAAGGATAATTTGTTGAAGATTTTACTCTCAAACATCGAGTATAATAGATAAAATAAGTCAAGTTGCTAGTTTTTCTATCGAAATGTCCAATGGAACCTTGTTTGTCGTGATAGCCCTGGTTATTCTGATTTATATTCAATCGAACAGCATACTGCATAATCGTCACACATTTCCCAGACATTCTATTGGATGTCTGCTTCATACATTACCGTAAACATCACAATAAACTGTGTGCCAAATGTTTAATAAACAATAATCAACGATTGGGTCTTAAAAAAGCAGTTAGCGATACGCAGAGATATTCACAATGGTTCTATTATAACTCATCACAAAGGTGGAAACATTTGATACATTGTAACACTACATACCAGGTTTTAAAAAGGCGGACTCATTAATATGTGTCTTATTTTTGAAATAAGTTTAATTTGGACCAGGGTTTGTCTAAACAGTTCGTATATTGTTGGTCAAATTCTTTACAGGGTTTTAAAAGTAAATCAAATAACTTCATCATTATTTCTTATCCAAATGCGTATTTAAAGTTATGTATGTCTCCACCTGCCCGGGGATAAACAATTATAAATCCGTTATGATAAACAAATTAAAATGTCACGTTAGCAAAGGTTATTCCACAAGAGCCTGTTTTTCCCAAGTGCGCGTTTAGTTTCCTTGTGCGCTTGTTTAGATTTTGTCTTTTCGCATTGATACACAAAATTAATCTCAAGTTCTACACCTGTTCATCGTAATTTTGATTATTTGTTAACGTTTCTTAAATGTCAATACAAGTTGTGTTAACTTAGCTTACAAATCTTGGCTTCAAATCTTTCATTACATTTGAACTGTGTGCACATTTTGATACGTTTCATGCTGTGTTCGTTTGTACAGATTATGACACTTTTTCTTTTTAATTGGCTACCTTTTTTAACAGATATTGTACATTTTTTGTTTAAAAAAGCAACTGTTTTCCATGGATTAATATTACTGTGTTACAAGGGTTTTCGATTCCGTTGACAATTAAAAGAGTTATTATAGTTTATATGAGTCCACCTTTTTCTAAACACTTACAACAATCAATGTCTTTTAACTTTGAGTCATTTTTATAAACACATATTTACTAATATGTACTATTAAATAGGCAGAAAGAGGGACGGACTTAGAAGAGAGAACGAGATAGGGTATGGAAAAGTCAGATTAAAAATTAAACTCACCCCTATCTGGAGATTCCGAACGTCTCTGTCCTTGCTGAGTTTGAGCTTGGTGCGATGGTTGACTCTTGGAGACCCCCTGAGTTGTCGGTCTGTGTCTGCTAGGTTGTCGAGCAAGGCACGCTCCTCAAGGTCCCTCAGATCACGTTCACGAACCCGCCATACCTTCATCTTCCTCAGCTGTTCTACAGTATCATCTATGGGCATCTTGATGATTCCGGTTCAGGTTTTCCTAATGCAACAAGAAGTTGGGATACTCTATCCACGTGTTATTAGATTTGCCGTTTATGGTGTTCGTGGTGCAGAATGTGGTTTGACTCATCTAATTACTATCACGCTGTTTAGTTTCATCAAAATGCAGCTGGTTCAAGTTGTTCCTTGTTATGGCAGCCAGTTTTGACATCATTTATTTACATAAAATAATTCAGACATTGTACATTTAGTACAAAAACCCTGGATTCGGTCATCGTACTGGTTCACCCTTGACGTAACCGGTGCTGGACAGCACGGTCTCCAGTCCTGGGGTCGTTTTAGCCAAGATTCCTTCATTGTCGAGAAGTGACCAGAGGCGTAGTCCTCACTGATAAGTTATCTGATTTAACAAGACACGGTGGTCTACTGTTGTCTGTCTCTGTTAAATAAAATACGCTAAATCACTGTTCAATCTAAGGCATGCAGTATCGATGACACGTTAAACAAATAAAATTATCTACAATACATCAGCAATGTGAACTGTTGAAGAGATTCATTTCTAAATAAAGCACTCAAAATTGAATGTGACGCTCATTCCTCTTACAGTTTTTCATCAACCACAGGGCTTCCAACTGAGATTATATCAAGAAATATAAGAGAACTGTCAAACTTGTTACACAATTCTTGAATGAAGATTATCTTATTTTGAATCACAATGTTCCAACTCCAGTCAGCTTTGAAATAAACAAAACGGTTTCAAAAAAATGACAAACGAGACGAGGCGAAAATTCATTCAAAAATATGACGCTCGATTTCACAAACCTTCCAGTCAAGTTTGGGCGATTCTAATGTCCTCAAACGGCAGTTACAAAACGTGTGAAGAAAAAAGAAGTAATTTTAACTTCAAAATAAGTTGACCCGCACATGTCACCATTAGCAACAACAAATACAAACAGCAAAGACACCCGGCTGTCTAATGCTGAAAAAAATCTGATCACAATATAATAAATCGCACATGAGATTGATTGAAGTGGATTTGTAAAGACACCTCTAAACGGGGGCGTTTGGCTTTGTAAGAAAGTGAAACTGGTCGCTTTATGTCCCTGGACGCGTTATCAATAGAAGCAATCTAAGCTAACAATGGTATTGAAAGTGTTTATTTGCATTCCTCTAGAATCTGTCTGTCCTTTTTATCTATCTTCACAAAGGTGAAAAGGGCCAGTGGCGGAGTCAGAGTGCTTATCGGCGGCCTTTTGTAATAGACTTTGAAAGCGACAGTGCAATTAATCATTATCGATAGCGGGAAGAGTTTTCATCCTTGAAGTGTACTAGTGTATATAAAAAGGGAACCCCTCCTAAAGTATTGAAAGTAAAGCAATGTTTTGCCCAACCTTTCATTTTCTTCTAACAGAACTCAAATAGTAACACATCGTAAAGTTCAGTACGCAATTGTTCAAATTGAAGAGCATTCCATATAATATCCAAATTGATTTTTCGAACCCGTTGACCCGTAAATCAATAATATATCTTTCAGATAAAATCACCGCCTAGTGACTATTCAATCAATACAATATGATGGAACATACGATGTAAAAACTTGAAATAAACAATAACACAGCTAATAAGATAAGTAATAAAACCCTAATATTTAACTCATAGCATCGATTTTGACATTTAATTAGTAAATATCTTACTGATAACAGGATAACTTATATGTAAAGTTGATGTTTTCTACTATCTTTCAAGAAAATACAAAAATGTCTGAAAATGTTTCTTTAATTCGACTAGGGTGATTATGTCATTTTAACTAACTACTTGTTAGGAGGATTTGTCTGAACTGTATGTTAATTTACTTTTTTTCCCTTCTTTCACTGACTTTTGAAATTGTTTTTCAAAATTGTGAATTGCTGATGATGTTAGACCTCTTGCTTTTAAACCTTCTCTTCTACGTACATGTGTGTCTGTTAGTATAATTCCTATGTATGCACGAGTGTGTGTGTCAGTGCGCACGTGCGTGAGTATTTGTAACCTCTATATTGTTTAATTATCTATCAATGTAAATTACGTTTCTTTTGTTTATATTGTATTTTAATTTACCTTTGTATTTTATTTTTGTTATATTTTCTCAAAATTTTGCAACTGATGATTATAAACCTTTGGCTTTTAAGCCTAAATAAAATTATTTGAATCTTGAATCTTGAATCTTGAATCTTATACTACATTTTACTTTTTACACAATTTGTTAATACATTTTTATAATTTTCTTCAATTTTGTCACATGATAATATAAATTATGCAGTAATCTTTCAATTTTAAACCTTTGAATTTGTTCATTTAATTATTACTATTTTAGTGACTACTCAAAGACTACTCGAGTAGAGTAGATACTCTTCTCAAGTAGTTACCCTTATATTTTTTTCGAGTAGCTACTCTACTCTACTCGAGTAGTTGGAAATGTCCAACTACTCTACTCTGTTCAAGTATTCCACCGAACTTCTCCACCACAACACTGCCTATGAGGCAATTTTTTCGGTGATAATTGGTGGTCGTTTTATTCGAGTTTTACTATATACAGAACTGTGCACGTTCTCACTGACATAATGCTGCAAGTTTCAAGTCTCCTCTGATTCCTCAGGTACTTCCATGTCATGTGCTGAGAAGGGGCTATATGTTACGACCCAACCCTTCTTTGATTATTCTCAGTGAAAAGCTCCAATTGCCTCTTCAAGAAAGGTACATCAATTTCACGTTCGACAGCTTTCAAGGGTCTATTGTGAATTTTAAGGTAACAGCTTCTATCGTAGAACAGTAGCTATACTGAACAGCTTATCAATATATTATTTCCACCGATAGTTAAAACATTGGTCTTTTCCAATACATTTTCGATCTTCACCTATCACATTTTAACTAACTTTCTCAGTCTTTAATAGATTCTACACATTCCCGTTTCTTCTTCACTGTAATTTTGTAGCATATTCTATTATTTTTCTTTGAGAACTGAATATTAACGTGTGAACACATTTTAGACCCATTAATCACGTATAAATTCAACAACTGTATTATTTTTTTTTGTCATCAGTCATGATGTTGGTGAAACCTAGTGAAAAGTTGAAACAAATAACATATGTGATTTCATGATAACATGATAACACTGTATGATCATATTCGAGAATGTTGAATGAGGTAGATGTTTTATCTAGTCAATGAGGCATAATAACAGCGTGTGGCAAAACATTTGCAGCTTCTGATTCTTCGGTAAGGCTTGACCTTCTTCATTTTCCTCGTCGAGAGATCGAAGAAAAGATGTGGTTACGGGAAAGTCATTGATCACCATTGTCTCCAGGTGAGTGAGTACAAAAGGTGAAATGTCATTGTCACTCAATTTACGACCAAGCTGTAAGAATAGCGTCTTCTGGAGCAGAGGTAAGAGTTCCTCGGCACTTTTGAAATGATTGGAGACAGGCGATCTCTTGAGCACTATGATGGGTTGGTTAGGGAGCATTTCTGTTGGAGGCGGGCGAGCATTGTGTTGATACCCCTAGGGAATCAAAGGACTTTTGCAGTTATTCGTTGCGTTTGAGCCTATTACAGTTGTTGGTGAATATGGTCAGTCTGGAGGCACGCTATTATTGGAAGGTGGTGAAACATTTGAGGAGTCTCGAGCCTTTATAGCCAATTCTGGGGTTGAATTAGAGCTATTAATTGGCGCTTTGTTGCTTAATTTCTAGGTTGGGTTGACCTCTTTGTGTTTGTTCGTGGTAATTATTCTGATGATGGTTAGAACTATTGTCCTGAGCTGTTTGTCGGTGTTGATGGTGTAATCTTGATTGTGGTGGTGCCTGAACTGTCTCCATCGTTTGTGTTGTGCCGCATTCCTGGGTTGTTCTTGGTCAGACTGTATAGTTTAGTATGGTATTGTTCTTCTTCTCCACGTCGATGGCAATGTAAGAATTGATCTGTGATACATATTAAAGGCAGATAAGTTCAGCAATACTTCAGCAATGTTGTTTTTGAACATGTGACCTCTGGCCAAAAGTAAAGCTTTAACTTTAACTCAAAGAATTAGCATGGTACGTGCCAACAAAAAGCATCAAGAAGGTTAGAAAATACAATGCCAGAAGCTGTCTATGTGAGCAAAGAAGTCAGGCAGGGAAGCATTCTGTCCCCACACCTATTCAGTCTGTATACTGAAGACATTATGAAAAGCTGTTATACCTGGGGAAAATATTAGACACCTATGATACGCAGATGATACAAATCTCCTACCCATCACAACAGAAAGCCTAAAACAACTGATATAAGCAAAAAAGGAGAACAAATAGGCCAAATACTCACTTCTGAATTAAAAACAGACCAAAATACTTAATTTCAAACATGTGAACATTATGGCCAGATCAACACAAGAGCACACAACTGATAATATTTGAATCATGCATATTTCCTGTATCTTTGTATGGCTATGAGGCATTGCCATCAGTGGAAAGTAATCTCAGAATAATTGCATTTGAAATAAAATGCCACAGGAAAAAGAACAAAGTGACGCCATACCAATTAGTAATGTCATACCGATTAGTGATGTCTGATCGCTTCCGATTGTTATCACATGGTTGTCAGATATGACGTTATCGAAAGTACGTAATTCATCGATTTATTAACACTTTAAAAAATATCTTGTTTCAACATACGCACCCGGTTTTTACTTCTGTCGCTAAGAACGTCTTAAGCATAACAAAAAAGACGAAACAAAAATGTATACATTACAAATATGCTTAACTTGGTGTCTTCATGGCGAGAGAGTTATGATAATATTTGTTGTATGTAAAGAAGCAGGTAGTTGTTGTGTAGATTAGATTCTCGGCCATTAATAAGATGTTGATAGCAGACAAGCATGAACTCATAATGAGATAGTTGGCAGTTGGAACCTAGTAGGGATTAGGAATGTAAACAGGTTTGATACGTCTTTGCATGATGGAAACATAAGATTGACTGTATAAAAAAACTTACTCAATTAACAAAAGTGTGCTTAAGACTGCTGGTGTCTAAAAGGTTAAGAAACCAAATAGTTAGCCGCAACGTAGTACGTCTTTCAGGGTTTTAAAAAAATGAAAATAACGCATTAGCCGAGTGCAGATACAGTTTGACCCTAAAAAACTGCAATAAATTGTTTAATGGTGGTTTTGGGTAATATGGGGTGTACTTAACAACAGAAAAAGTCTACCAAAATATGATCTGCAGAAGTAGGTCAAAGAAGGGTTTTAAGATTTGCATATTTGACTATATATAGCCATTAGAAAGCGTCTAATACTCAAAACCCTTACATATCAAGTGTCTACAATAACGGTAACATAGATTTATACATCTTTAATATCTTACAGATTAAAAGTGTTCTTTAATGGTTTGCTTAATATACTACAATTTTTGCATCGATATCTTTAAAAACTCATATTTTACAGTTTATGGGCATTAAAGAGTGTTTTATAGTCAAAACAATTACAATTAGAATATTATAAGATGTGTCCATATATATGAATATTAATATGATAAATGCATTGAAAAGGTCAAATGAAACGGTCAATGTCATTTCTAAGGTTAAATAGCATTTCTAAGCTATTTGACCTTGGTTTCTTCGTTTTGTCTTTGAAAATGATCTTGAATGTAATTTTCATTGTAAAATTCTAAATCCTCATAAAAACAAACACAAGAATTGCTTGAATTGTTAGTTTGATAAAAGGTATACTCAATGGGACATTAAAGACAAAACCTTTTCTTTTAACTTGGAAGCCATGTTTTCATTTTTCAAACTAAGCATTTAATAAGTGGTCTTTTATGTCTTGTATAACTTATACACTAAATATGTTTGTCTCGTGTGCCCCTGCCAAATATCAAATATAATTCTTTTAATTTGACATCAAAACAGTATTTCTGATACAACAGACTTATTATCCATTTCTTCAGTTTTTTGCCATATACCTTTAGTAAATAAACCATTACCAGCACATGTGACCTTCAAAACAGTATCAGCTATAGAGGACTAATTTTCTATTGGATTCCATTCATATTTTGTATTATGTTCATAAAAAATCTTGATGATGATTTTGTTTAAGTGCAATTGAGTTATCTTTTGAAAAAGATTAATAAACAGACAATAACAATATGGCCACCAACTATCTGTTTTATGTATTAAACAGCTAATGTTTTTATCACCGTGTTGTATATGGCTGTATTCAAAAAGTCCCATGTTTTTTTTTATTGCTGAACAGGTAATGCTTTGTTTTTAACAAAATATAAATCCCGTTATCTTGCTCTTCTTGTAACATACACGTATCGACTTCATAAGATGTTCAAATCATTTTTTATTTGTATTTTGTTTGTTTAGGAGTCTAGTCTAATTTTTGCGTGAGCGTTCTGCTTTTCATGCACCCATGTTTTCAACCTCATATGTTTTGCGGTAACAACTGTCGGTGCCACTTCACCCAAAAGGTGGCTGCTATCTTTTTAGTCCAAAAAATGAAAATATTTCATTTGATAAATCATTTATTACGAAAGCAATAGATGAAGCAATAGATGAGATTCATGATGTCATAAACACTTCTCATATTTGATTCTTCAAGAGCCAACGTGCTTTTTTTTTTTACTAAGCCACATAATCATAGGCGTACAGATTACCAGTATATAATTGCGTTCTTCTGCGTGCCTGTGTAACCAGCTTGAACATTTCTAACTCAGCGGGGATTTTAGCGTAAACCACGTTCTACTTAAAACAAATCAAGGAGAAATTTGATTTTGTTACTGCTAATTAGAAAAAAATGTTTCTTTAATGAGTCAACCTCCCACCTTAATAGAAAAGTTACCTTCTCTTAACTCTGGAGTTGATCACTACATGCGACGTAGAAAAACCTCACACCTTGTCTCACACCATTATATTATCATAAAAGAACAACTAGAAATAGCTCTGGTGAAATAATCGCTACTGTTAATGACTTTTGATATGACAACAAGGTGAAAGGTATAACCACCCGTGTTTATCTTGGGACCTCCAGGAACCTCCAGCTGTTGAAACAATAGTACTTGCTTATGAAGGGCAACTTTGACTAGAGTATGCACTATACCGGTGGCACACTTTACTTATATCAAGGTAGATCTAACTTAGTCATTCTATTGCGAATAAATGAATACAGTTTTATACTTCAAGATATGCTTAAGGAAAACTTTGCTTTGATAACAATTGACGTGTTGCATTATTTATACTAGAAACATGAGTACTCAGATAGAGTACAAACCCGAGACCGAATAAAATAATACAACATTTCCTTATTGCACCATGTCAGCATTACTTAAAAATAAAATATAACAAAATGTGTATTGAAAAACATTGAGAAAAGTTCCTGCTTGGATTGCCATCAATAATACGCTTTAAACCATTTATCAAAGATCGTGTGTCGAGTTGCGCAATAGAACACAGTGCATGTCCGCGCGACAAGTTTCGCACCATCCGCTGTTGAACGTACGGAAGAAGAAAG